>OZ026613.1:88421668-88530953 GCA_964020975.1 Hermodice carunculata | reverse complement strand
CAAGCTAGCACAAATATAGAAATTAAAAGGATATGAGGAGGTTGATGACTGGATATTGTACATGGGAAATACTAGGTAGTAATCACATACAAGTGTAAGGTCTCTCTCTCTCTCTCTCTCTCTCTCTCTCTCTCTCTCTCTCTCTCTCTCCTCTCTCTCTCTCTCTCTCTCTCTCTCTCTCTCTCTCTCTCTCTCTCTCTCTCTCTCTCTCTCTCTCTCTCTCTCTCTCTCTCTCTCTCTCTCTCTCTCTCTCTCTCTCTCTCTCTCTCTCTCTCTCTCTCTCTCTCTCTCTCTCTCTCTCTCTCAAGTCAACAGGTTGAAATTCATGCAAATTTTGGCCAATACACAAAACTAGAGTGTTGAATATTATATCAATGAAAATCTTCAAAACTCTTAGGCCTATGGATAGAAGTGCCATTCCAACTTCAATTTATATGTTTGTGCTATAAGTGCATCTATAATAAACATTGACAGAAAACGGCCACTACACAAAATTGATGTGTCTAACATTGATGAATATCTTTACGGTGCCCGCTTTTACTTCGGGTGCATATAACAAATTGTCACCGTGTCTGTTTTTGCATACAAGCCCATCAATGTATACATTTTTAATTTGTCAATATGTGTAGTTTCTTTTGCAAAACAATAAATATTCTCAGATCAATTTGTAAAATATGAAGGGCATTTTACTCAAGAGGTCTGATTTAAACTTTCAGAAAGGATCACAACAAAACTTTCGACATAAAAAGCTTGAAATCAACTGTCATGTACAGACAATAATAAAACTTAGGTAGCCATTTTTTTGGTTGCCGTTAAAAGGAATGCTTTTTATGTTATTGAATTTTTAACCGTCTGCAATTAACATTGATAACTTTTTCCCTTTTGGAGCTCGAAAAGTAGCATTTAGAATTGGAGTAGTGCCAAACAAAAATGGCTGCCTAAGTTATGCTGTTGTCTTTACATGGCCATTAATTTCACAAAGATTCATCCATCCAGTTTTGAGTGAGGCTTTCTCAAAATTACCAAGTCTTGTAAAAATTTGTTTTTGAGATATTCACCACCAAAGATAACCAAGGAGATTTGCTAACTTTAATTGCTCACAGATGACATCTACTCAGGCCATTTTTAAAGAAGGATGGCAAAATGCTAATCCCTTAAACTCTCATAACTTTGACCCACACACTTACAAACAATATAGTAATAGGGATGTAATACTCTCTGGGTGTTGCCATGTTGAATGACATCTCAGTTTATTTTACAAATTTTCAGTCACCAGTTTTTCTTTGTAGTCTGGATGCTGAAAAATGCTTTGACCTAATATGGTATTAATAATGGTCTTTTCTATAAATTATGGAATTCCATCCCTCGCTTCCATTGTTTATTTTTGCACTAGTGGTATTCAAGATTAGAGGGTCGTATTTGTTGAATGATATACATGTACTCTCACAGTCACCATATTGTACAATATAATAGTGTTGGACATAATCTATATAAGGCCAAATAAAATAATACCTGTGTTTCCCCTAACCCAACCAACCCTGTCACGAACCTGCCAACCCACCTGCTTGCAAAAAAAAATGTACCCAACCTGCCCATCAATGAACCCGCCGACCCGTTATATATTCTAGGACTTCAAATGATACATTTTATCTTGAAAACAACTGTGCTGTGAGAGAAAAATATCTTGCAACCTGAAACAACACAAATAAAATTTCAATATATCAAATAAACAGTGCAACACAGACAAGATTGCGATGGGTGATAGTATGGGTTTTTACATACTGATGTTTCAAAAGGTTCACTAGAGCTTCAAATTTTCACTTTGCTTTCACAGGACTGCATTTTGTATGTTCATCAAACATATTTTCACTAAATCATTTCTAATTGGTAATCCTGAAGCTCCAGCAGTGTGGCTATATCTCCTTACATTCACAGCTTGAAGCACATGGCATTTTCAGTGATTTCTTAAAATGACTTAAGATGGCACACTAATCAGTCAGTCTTGAGAAGCACTACATGCATTCATGCTATGTTAAATAAATTCATTTATCAATAAAGTAAAATAAGAAAGAATAAATACTTCTTTGAGGAATTTGGTAGCTTGGGCAGAAGGGTATGAAGAAAGCTGAATGATGTATTTTAATGAAAGACAGATCCCAGATTATCTTGGACAATCCTGTGAATAAAAACAGGCCTATCATAAATATCACAAAATTCAATAGTTCAAAAATTAAATTGATTTCAAAATCAAATATTTTGAATATAAACACTGTCAAAATTTGTATGGAATATAACCAAAAGATCTTTTGTGGGTCTAATCTCATGTACCAAGTCAACTGACAGACTGTTATTGTGAATTTCTTTCACATATTACAGATGTGTACTACAGGGAAAGAACAGCAAATAGATATGATAAAACTGAAAAAGAATAAATATATTAGAAACAACAGAATATGTAGATCTGCATTCACAAATTGAAAAAAAAAAAAGACATTTAGAGCCTATGCTGCAAAAATATGAGACGAGTAGATTCAGATTCAGTGTGGAGAAGTGACTTTCTTAGGGGGACAAATACATTTTCTCTCCAACTTGTCCTGTGACAAATAGCCAAAATCCTTAATATCAAACCATCCTTCAAAAAAGGCAAGGTCTTTCTATTCAATTATTTGACCTCCTGCAGTATGTAACCATTTCGGGCTGGCAGCAGGGGTGGTTGTAAACAGCAGGTACTACTGTAATAAAACTGTTAAACCAAGCTGCAGTGTATTTTCATCAATTTCAATGTGCATGTTTCTGTCTCAGAGATATTAAAATCTCATTTCAATGAATTGAACTCATTTCCTTGTGTTTTAAGACATAAAACTGCATGTTAAAAGGACATCAGTCACTGTATATCATTTCCAGTAGTCATAAATGCCATTTGAAAAAATAAAATGAGATAAACAAAGTAAATAAAATTTCCCTACCTACCTACCCATTTTGTGGAAAGACAGATATTATTCTGTTTGGTCTAACCTATCAATTTGGAATATTTACACTTAATCTAACTTTAAGCATTACAAGTATAGGAGAGCACATGGTGTGTTATCAGACCATACCACATAAGCCTGGTGTGTTATCCAACCATAACATGTGGCCTGCCCACATTCCAATAAGCCATGCCCACCTGGGTTACGGAACTCAACACTTTAACATGCTGGGCAAATCAGTTTCTTGTCGTTTGTACTAAATTTCTAAATTTTGTGTAATCGAGCAGAAAAAGTAAGGGGATAATGTAAATATAAGCAATAAGGGTCGCTTGTGTATGTGTTATGGCATAATGACGCAGCTAATTGAAGCTGGCATCAAGCGAGGCCCACTGACCAACTGACGACACTGAGTGGCGTGCACCACACCCACAATGCCAGCTTCAATCACCCGCATCATTATGCCCTAACACACACAAAAGCGACCCGCATTTCTTAAATGTCTAGCTTATCTCCTTTTCGAGGTATTGAAATTTATCTTGTTCAACATTTTTGGCTCGTAATTTCTGTCAAACTGTAGCCTAGCCTAGGTGGAGCCTCTAGGCTGTAGTACCTACACCAATTGAAATTTTGACCTCTATATGACTATAATCCCAATAAATTTCATCATGATCCACTAAATATTACCCATGGCAGAACATTCACAAGATTTTCATACTTTGACCCTTACACTACCCACCTGCCCCATGTTATTGTTACTGTTAGGCCTCGGAAGGAGACGACTCTCAGTCTCACTTGGTCTTTTCTTTGTTTTAGGCCACCTACCCATTACAGGACCGCGGCAGAAAAGTGGAGCCACTCAAATAATCATCTTCCTTTCTCGTGACCAAATATTCCTTCCCACTCCCCACGGCCATCCTTGGAGTAATAGTCTTTGCTCGACAATATTTCTGATTCCCTGTGTATATGCCTGTCTATCACAATGAGAGAGTCACGGAGTCTCTGTGGCCAGTGGAAGTGGGCCTAAGCAAGGCAACACCGAGTCCACAGTCTACTGACAGTGGTCTACGTCCTAGATTATCATTACGGCGTATTGTCTTCGGACCATTTCACTTACTACTACGTTGATAAGATCATAATTAACTTTAACACATTTTCATATCAGTTTATGCTTTTACCTCTTTTCTGTGGTTGATACTTGGGATGGAAATGCTGGACCATGCCACCGAAAGACGTTTGGAATTTCGCGGCACACATTTCGTGTTCCAAAGTCATGTGATCCGAACCAGTATGGTTCAATGTGCCAAAAAACAGCAGCCGAATTTCTTAATAAATTTCCTGCTACCAGATGGCACCATCTCATTGCACGACCTGGTCATTCAGACCAGACAATGAGCACCCTGGATGGAAATCAGGATCAGAATTTGATGCATTCTTTGTAAATTATATCAATAATTCATGTTTTACAAAAGAAAATATATTTCCAGTTAAACAAATTATTAGCTTTTTTCATATTTAATTCAATATTTTGGTTTTCAATTTTCAGACTCTATGTTATGTTATTATGGTAAATAATTCACAAAACTACAATACTGCAAAAATGCCTTCAAAAATGTGGTCTGCATACAAACAAAATTAGAAAGCATTTACATCCTTACAGAAACATTCTAATGACTTGTCACCTTTCTATATTTTTAAAGTGCTGTGTAGTTTTGCGTATTATACCTATACACATCAATTGTTTTGAAGCAGCTGGTATCCAGTATGTATGGTTTTACATTGTACAGTCGAGGGGGGGGGGGGGGAGGGGCGCTTCCTAATCAACATTGAACTTCAATCTACGTAAGATATACATAGAATCAGCAGCTTAATTACAGCATAATTAATTTTTAAAATTTATACTTTATATCATACATATTGTCCGTACTTGTACACTGACCTTTTATTGACAGTTGTATTCATAAGCAAGTGCCTTCATGTTTAATTTATTTGTTCTTTCAGTACCATTTCATTCATATATTCAAAATTTCAAGTGGGTTGCCTTTGTCAAATTTTAAACTCAGACAAGGAGCCACTACCAGACACGTATTGAGGTTTATTCCGAGTTAATAAGCATGTTCTGATAGTTGCCATCTGAAGACTTATTGTCTTTTAGGCTCAAATGACCATCAAAGAGAACATGTTTCAGCATCTTTGTTTGTTTGTTTTTTTAATCTAAGGAAATTATATATATATACACACACACACACACACAAACACACACACACACACACACACACACACACACACACACACACACACACACATATATATATATATATATATATATATATATTACAAGCAAAGAAATTCAAACATATTCTAGGTAGGTAGTGACAGGAACAGACATGGAGAGTAGAACTTGGCTAACAGAGTTCGTGTATTGACATGAAGGTGCTTCTGTTAATTTTTTTTTAGATCAATATTGTCATGCTGTAAACACCTCTGCTGAGGATACCCATCCAAGAGCCATTCCATAGGTGGGTCTGGCCTCCATGTTTCCTGACAATAGGGTGGCACAATGACTAAGATTTCATAGAGTGCCCATCGGTCCAGTCTAATTAGCATTACATAATCATTGAGACACCACTTGGGTCAACTGATTACCATTGCTGTGTTATTTCTCTGTGTATCTTCTGTCAATCTCAATTGAAAAATAAAAATAAATAAAAACGCCCCCCCCCCCCCCAAGCTCTCCATGGTCATTTTGAAAATAAACTATGTCAAATCAACCATCTTAATCATCAAAATATCAAACTCGGCCTATTGAAATGTATTTATGCAGGTCTCCTCTTGAGACCTGAGCACAGAGTGGGTGGGGGCAGTTGTTCACTATGAAATTGATCAGTTAGTTGAATGTCTATCAAATACGAGGGAAAAGTTTATTGTTTTTAGTCTGAATTGTGAATCAGTAAATGCAAAAATTGATGAAATCAAAATATTACTCGACTATCTAAATTCCCATGATTGTCAACCCAGTGCAATTTGTCTGCCAGAAACTTGGTTAAATGAAGATACTGACTTGTCACTTTTTAAAATCGAAAATTATAATATGGTATCACAAGGAAAAATCTGCACTGCTAAAGGAAGTCTGGTAATCTATGTAAAAAATACATTGGGCATGAAAAAGGTGAATATCTACCAAAGATCTGATATATGGGAAGGACAGTTGATTGAAATTTCAGCAAGAAATTTGCAGAAAAATGTTATACTTGGAAATATATATAGGCCTCCGAGAGACTTGAATGAAAATTATGCAACCTTTACACAGGACAAATACTCTCAACAAAATACACAGATCAAAACATGAAGTATTAATAGGAGGTGATTTCAATATAGACCTATTGAAAATGCAAGAAAAACCTATTTTTGCAAACTATTTTGATTCAGTTATATCTATGGGATTTTTCCCACAAATCACACTCCCAACAAGGCTGTCTGGAAAAAGAGGCACAATAATTGACAACTTTTTTTTTAAGTTAACAGATATATATAACAGCAATACAAATACTAGAATAATAACATCTAAAATTTCAGATCATTTCCCTATTTTATATGTATTGTTGTTCTTAATAAAAAATATGAAAAAGGACCAAAATTTATTTTTTAAAAAAATTACCATAGAAAAGAAAATCATATTGAGAATTTCAGAAAAGAAATCGAGGCATCTGGAGTGAATGAAAGTATGACCAGAGACCCTCAATCTGACCTGAATGACTCTTATGAATTACTTCATACCACAATTCAAAATGCATTGAATAAACATTTGCCAATGAGGACGTAAGGTACAACAAACATAAACACAAAAAAACTCAGTGGATCACTCAAGGAATAATTAGATCAATAAAAAAGAGGGATGATTTGTATAAAGCTTTAAAAAGGACTCCCTTGAACACACATGAATATGAAGCACGTAAAGTAAACCTGAATACTTTTAACAAAATGTTAAAAAATACCATACTTAAAAACAAAAACGGATTATTATGAGCAGTGTTTCAAAAAATACAAAAATGATATGAAAAATACATGGAAAACTATAAATAACATGTTAAATAAGACTCAGAAGAGAGTATCATATCAGATAATCAGGAAATTGTAAATTCTTTTAATAAATACTTCACAGACATTGGACCTGATCTAGCCTCCAAAATAAGCATACCAAGGAATGTTGCTGTGAATGATTACTTAAAAAATCCTACACAACACAGGCTGAAACTCACATGTTTCTCTGAAAAAAATGGTTTTATAATAAATTCATTAAAACCAAGAACTAGCTATGGGCATGATAGGTTTTCAGTCAAATTACTTAAATCAATAAAAAACAAAATTTACAAGGAAATTAATGTAATAATAAATCAAATGATTACAACTGGCATATTCCCTGATAAACTAAAGATAACGAAAGAATTGCCGATATTTAAGAAGGGAAATGCATCTCTGTTTAATAATTATAGGCCAATCTCAATTTTGCCAGCTATATCAAAAGTTTTTGAGCGCGTTATCTTTGATCAAACACAGAAATATTTCAACAACAATAATTTATTCTATGGTAGCCAATATGGCTTTAGAAGGGGACATTCTACAGAGTTTGCTGTACTAGAAGTAATAGACGAAATACTTTCACATATGGACAAAGGGGAAGTACCATTACATATATACATGGATCTTTCAAAAGCCTTTGGCACTTTAAATCATAATATTACTAGAAAAACTCAGCTATTATGGAAAAAAAGACACTGCACTGAAACTGTTTGAAAATTATCTAAACAATCGTAAACAATATGTAGTCCTAAATGATTTAGAATCAAATCTTTTTGAAATTAATACTGGGGTACCACAGGGCTCCATATTAGGTCCTTTGTTATTTATCATTTACATTAATGACATAGCTACAGCATTTACATTGTTTGATTACGTTTTATACGCTGATGACACTACTCTGGTAAGCACTTTGAGTTTGGCAAAAAATTTAGATCACGGTGTGGACATCTCACAAAACATAAATTCAGAATTGATGAAAATTAATCTGTGGCTCAAAACGAAATAAATTATTTCTTAATGTTGAAAAAAACACTAAATTTATGTTATTCTACAATCCCCCAAAAGTAGTTACAATACCCTCCATTAAAATAAATAACAGTAATATTGAATGTGTTGACAGTTTTAACTTGCTATGCCTCACTATTGACAAACATTTGAACTGGAACCAACATCAAGAAATTGTAGCTTCTAAAATGTCTCAGACAGCTGGTGTAATGAACAGATTAAAAGATTATATACAGAAAGACATTCTTCAAACAATCTATACTGCATTAGTACTTTCTAGAATTAACTATTGTCTCCTTGCCTGGGTCCATAAAATTGACATTTTTCAATATACAAAAAAGGGAAGTACGTATCATTAATCATAGTAAATATAATGCACATACAGAACCTATCTTTAAAGGAAGAAAATTGTTAAAAGTCGAAGATATACATAAAGGACAACTCTTAAAATTCTATTTCGAATATGTTAATAATGAATTACCTATATATTTCTTGAGCATGCCTATCATGAAAATAACTGACATAGACACACATGATACACGAAGGAAAGACATTTTCAGAGTAAGAGCTGGAAATAGATTTGCCGAAAAAATGTGTTCGACACCAGATTGTGCAGACTTTGAATGAAATACCAGACACAGCGAAAAGTAAAGTACACACACACACACACACACACACACACACACACACACACACACACACACACACACACACACACACACACACACACACACACACACACACACACACACACACACACACACACACACACAGTTATTCAGGTTTTAAAATATATATCAAACAATATTTTATACAAAAATATGAGTCTACATGTAGTATCACTAATTGTTGTATATGCAATGCATAAATGTCCTTAAGTTTATATATGACTATCTAAATTTTTTAATTGCCGTATTATTATCAATAATGTGGAGCAGGGAAATCTGTGTCTTCAAGATATCAATATATTTGTGTGTTGTCACCATGGTAATATATAATCATTAAACAAGCTTTATTTGGGTGGCTCATATGCTAACGATTGTTGAACAATCTTAATATGAGTCTCCTGACAACGTCCATGTTTTTAAAGAAATAAATTATCAGATTGATTGTTAACTCCTACTGATACTATATACTTATGAATTATACTATACTGTATTATATTGGTCAAATAAATGAATTGAATTGAAAATTGAATTGAATTGAATTGTTTTGGTAATAAAGTAAAAACAAGAGGACTGTCATATTCATCTGCTCAGCTGCACAGACTGAAGCGGTCATTTGAACTATGATATTAAGGTCACCTCTGTTTCAGACCATGAACCCTGTTGCTAAAATGTACATATCCCCTTTATAATCGTAAAAAATACAGCACCAGTTGTTGAACAAATTAAGGTCTATGGTTCCCCACAATTGTCCCTATGCAATTTGAAGCAATTGGCTGGGCAGTTTCCATGAAGATTTTGTAACATTTTGCCAAAAAATCAACAACAAAATTCATTAAAAATCCAAAATTCACTGGACTGTGACCATTTGAACAAACCTGGTAGAGACTCACCCAAGGTACATCCCCACCAAGTTTTCTGTGAATACACCCTATTCAAAAGTCCCTCTCATATTAGGAACACTACTGACCTCTGGTGGCAGAAACCACAATGAGGCTGTGGGGACACCAATTCAAATCCCCATTCACTTGCATGTTTAATTTGCTTACTTTACTAGCTCATATCTAGAATTAAAAACACTTTTGAATATAACTTGCGTTTTTCTGTTAGGAAAACTCTAGGACTACAATGTAAGGGGGAAAATCTTGAGTTTATGGACTTTTCCTAATTGCCAATGATATGCATCTCACTGCAATTTTGGTACCCTGTACAGTTAGACCCATAGCGAGAATAACTTGAGTTGACTCTCTACATACATTCTAGGAATTTCCAGCAGCAGCAGGAGTGTTCCTGTGTAATATCAAAGCAATTTGGTGAGTGGTTCTGACTAAGATTTCAAAGAGTGTCCATCGGTCCAGTCTTATTAGCATTACATAACCATTGAGACAACACTTGGGTCAATTTTTTAAGATTTGCCCCAAAAGAAAAAAAATCATAAAAAAGCCCCAAATCACTGGACCACGACCATTTGAACCAACTTGGAAGACATTCACCAAAGGTAAATTGCCACCAAGTTTGAAGTGAATCTGCAAAGTGGTTTTGGAGAAGTCAAAAATATAAATTGTGGATGTGGACAGACAGAGGACTGATGCCTAACCACCATATAACCTCAGCTGACTGACAAATCAGCTGAGCTAAAAAGTGGCAATAAAGGCAGGTAATGTACACCAAGGGATTGAATTGTGGGCTTCAGTGCAACCACAATGACTGTTTGATATTTTCAAATGGGGTGAAAATGCGGGGTTGTCTGTAGTGGAGGCCGTTAACTCATGTACATGCCTGCATTGGAACCAAACAGTTGAAGTACAATGTTCATGTATTGTGCTATACCATGCAATCTGATCCTCTGTTTCAACAGGCAGGCAATTTGTTAGGGTTTGACCTGAATTAAGGTGCTTTACCCTCCAACATAACTGAAAATCTCTATATTATAAAACAGTTCAAATCTACCAAAGGGCATGTTAAGTTTAATGAGTTTTTTAATTTGTGGAAAAATCTTTAATATCATACAGTGCATGGCACCTCTGAATGTACATATATGCAGTGAAGACAAAACCATAAACACACATATATATATATTAATTTATTTTCATCTGGAAGTAAGCAGTTACAAAATATTCATTTCAAATTAAGAGATAGTGGACTGCACTCTCAGCCAAGAATTCTCCAAGGCAACAAATCTAATGATTGGCTCCAATTGGTACAAAAAATATTTTAACATTAATGCAGATACACAGTCATGTAATGCCTGCACTTGAAACTTACTTCAGTTGTTCTTTAAAAACTACATTAGCACATGGCCCAAGCGAAATTATAAATGCAAGTGCATATTACTCACATTTAATCTAGTAAGAGCTCAGCAGCTATATGTATGTATGTATGTATGTATGTATGTATGTATGTATGTATGTATGTATGTATGTACAGTCAAAACTCATTACAACGACACACATTTTAAGGAATAAAAAGTACATTTTCTATGTTAATTGATTCATTTATCAGACATATTCAGTTATCTGACACAATTTCAGAAGGATGGTGTCATTATAATATGGTTTCATTGTAATACATATATATATATATATATATATATATATATATATATATATATATATATATATATATATATATATATATATATATATATATATATATATATATATATATATATATATATATATATATACACACACAGTGGAATCTCCCTATTAAGACCACCTAAGGACTGAAAAATGTGGTCTGAATGGGGATATATTTTAATTAAGGATAAACCAAAACGGGTCCATGAATTGGTGGTCTTGGTGGTCTTAATATAGAAATGGTTGCTTTATGGAGGTGGTCTTAATACCAGATTCTACTATATATATATATTTATTTATTACTGTCATGCAGTTCTGGTAATATTGAAGAAATCCACGTGTGTTTATCTCTTTTAAACACCCATTCACATCATCAAAATCGGCACCTGTTCCAGGCTTATTGCTATTAATACATGCTACACTGCAACAAATTGCATTGGTTACAGTATTTTTATTAATACATTTTTTTTCATTTTCCTCTGACCCTCATGCATGAAATTTTTTTGGCAAACAGAGACAGAGAAAAAATTTCCTATGCACCACTTATCAGTTTCTGCTCATGTACATGTACTACTGCATCACTTTAAAAGCCTTGCTTCAACCCTTATTTCTGCAATGGATAATTAACTAGCTTAAAATGTGTAATTGGGCTTCTTTTCTGTAAGTTAGGTCTTATTTTGTTTTGCTGGCAAATGTTGGTTAAAAAATGAAATAGAAATATATCCATCTTCACCAATTTTGTTCAAAATGTACATATACCTGAGAAATACGCCATTTAATTTGTGTGGTCTTATTCAGTCGAAATATTTCTTTCATTCCAAGCTAAACATACTAAACATATCAGCTGTACATTTTCTATCACATACAGCAACTTCAGCAGCAACAAGTGCTCTAGAACTACCAATACATGAACTGAATGAACTCAGGAGAACCAAAAACCTGAAAGGCCTAATTATGTGTTCCAGATCGAAATTTCCCTCGACTGCCAGCACAGCTGCAGTCTCTGCGACTAGAGAGCAAAACCCATGATGCCAGGACTTGTTGCTATTGTCCTAGACTAGATACCTCACATAGAGTAACTAGGAAGACCACAAGCCGTTCTCATACAACACCAACAGGGGGCACCTCTTTACACAACAACCTTGTTTACCAGCTCACTTGTCAATGCTGCAGACTCCTATATGTAGGACAAACAAAACGTGCATCAATGCGGAGAATGAGTGAACCTTTTCTCTACATCTTCAATAAAGATGTAAACCAACCACTGGGTAGACACTTTTGCCTCCTCAACCACTCAGCGACCAATCTTCCTCTAGTCATCCAGATTCTGGAACATATTTGCATCTCTCCTGAGATGTCATGTACAACGACATTCTGACTCGAAAGATAACAACAATGGATACAACAGCTGAACACTCCAGAACTACGGGGCCTCAATGTTACGGGTAAATACTCACTTGCCAAGTATGCTAAAATTTTCAGTTCTGAGTCTATCTACCATCACATAACATCTGTGTCAACCTTTGCTTAGAGTTGACCTTATGAACACTGTACAGTTCTACATGCTATCAGATTTTTGATACATTCTTTATTCCCACTTATGTATGGAAAGCCTCTCCCATTTCAAGGTTAAAACACAGGCCTTGTATACAGACCCCACTCTGCGCATGGCAACCAATACGTGGTTCTTATTCTTGTGACACCCTTGCTTTCTGGGATGTCACCTAAAATCCTCAAATTGGACAGTTGACTTGCAGTCTCAATGCATTGTGATGCACGTCTGCCATGACGTTTAGCTGGCATCGGCTATTAATGTTATCCTTGCCTATATAAGCAGCAGGACACGGCGATCTTAACTGCCACTGATGAGTATCACTCAATACCCAACCAGTCTGGCTTTTACTCCTTGTTTGGTTCCCTGTCACTGGTCTTGCTAAGTCTTATATATTTGATATGTAACTTTAAGATATGAACAAATATTACAATAAAGGAAGGTCTACAAATTATAGCAAAAACATTCTTACATGGCCAAGAGCCTTCCTGTAAGCATAAAACTAGCAAACTGAACAGCTACCCAGAGTACAGAACGAGGGGTACTTATGTTAAACAACAACTTTGAGTTCAATGGTGTACACAGTGTGTACTTGTACTTGCAAATAAGCAGCACTGCAATGGGGCAAAAGTGGCTCCCTCTATTGCAAACTTTTTTTATGGACCATTCTAAAAACCATTGTTGTGTTTCCCCCTACAGTCTTTAGTTTGATGGCATTTCATTGATTGAAGACATTTTTGCCATCTGGGAATTTAGTGAAGCTCATTTGCTTGAAATTATTGACCATCTCAACACATGCCACCCCACCATCAAATTCTCTGCAAACTTTTCTAGCTCAGAAATTCACTTCCTTGACACCACAGTCAAGGTGAACCATACAATGAAAGTACATGACACAACACACACAACCCACAGATACCTATCTGTATCTACACTACAACTATGCACACCAACAGAGCGAAGACTGCAGGTCCCTTCAGTCAACTACTGTGAATGAAACAAGCCTGCCATCTGGAGGAAGATTTTGAAACTGATGCCCTCAAAATAACACATCTCCTGCAGGCCCCACCCCCATTCTTAAAAAGAACAGTTCAGTGGGATAGACATGTGTGAATGCCATGAACAACACAGTAACTGTATGCATCAGTACAAAGTATTGGCTATGGCAGTATCCAGTACCTTGTACTGGCCCATAGGTGGGACAAACCAAGTACTACTGACGAAGAGAGAGAATGAACATTTCTTTTATTTCAAGAACAAAGATGAACATATGTAAGCCAATCACTAGGCAGACTTTTCTGTCACCCTGCACAGGATGGGGCTAGCCTTCACCTTACCACCAAAATGTTAATCCTGCAACACATTTGCAGTGCACCTGAGACAGCAAGTTCCCTCAACCTAAAGGCGCAGGAGACAGAACCACCGAATACATCAGTTATGTGACACAGAACCCTTTGGACTGTGCACTATGGGAACATAAGCTGACTTGCCAAGTGTTGGGATAAATTTTTGTATTCTCTGCTTATTCACAACACCAAGAATTAATATTAGCCCCTACATCAGATGATACTTTGAATACTGTGACCTTTTATAAGATTTCCTATACAGTGTGGTATGAGTATCCTGTTAACTCTACATTTTCACTCATTGTACTTTGAAAGGGCATTTTCCTCCATCATTGGCAGATGGCAGACAGCTGTACTCCCATCATCTTGTCCTTAGTTACTCAGAGGCTAATAATTCATCACTGTTCAGGTGATGTGCCAGAGATTTCTTAATGTTATGGCAAAACGCCCTTCTGGACAGTTGTACTGGTAGTTTAGTGCCCCTCTGCGACCCTACAATGATGTTCCCCTAATGCCAGTTAGGAATGTTGCTCCTTGCTATCCATGTTTAAGCAGCATACAGCTATTCGTAAAAACTTCTCATGAGACTCCAATGATTGAATATTTACATTTGGTGTTCTAATTGGCATTAGAAGAATAGGAAAAGCTTTTATGTTTATTTTTTCCATAAATGCAGTTCATTATGTGTGCACATGCAATCACAGTAACCTTCCAGTATAGCACATGCAGCAACAAGTTAAAGACAAGTTTGTTTTGCGCTGGTAGGCCTAAAGTTTGTGCCCTACTAACATGCTCCCCCAACCACCATAGCATGTTCAAATTATTTGCATCACATGACTAATTAGATAAACCAATCAGACATAAATATTACAGCAGCCTACTGTGTTTCTTAAATGTAAATACACAAGAATTGAATGTCCTTTCAATTGTATTCATTGTCATTTGATTTCAACTTCGATGACCAGAATTTTTATATGATGTTGCTAAAGGAGACATAATTAAAAAATGCCCATCATCAAGTTGTAATCACCCACTGATGAAAACAATTGAAAAGACGTTCAATTCCTAATTGGTCAGGTCACTGCTGGACACAAGTCTATAGTGCCACTGGTTTTGTCTGTTTTACAATTTCTATAATTAGCTTGCCTCTCACGCAGAAAGAGGGCTTTCCATTTCCTCTAATTGAGCTTGGTCTGTATGGCAGACTAATAATCAATCAACAATTTTTGGCCATATGTAACAGCATCTGGGCCTGCAGCTGTATGTTTCTAACAGTCCACATGACTTAAGCCAGATGCTCATCTGTCACAGATGAAAACCTTTTTTTTTTTTAGGGGGGGGGGGGGGGGTCCTGTGGATTCTGCTTCTGAACAAACCTTGTTGGTCCAGAAGGACATGCAAGTCCTGTCTACAATTTTCCTCCTGCTTAACCAGATTTCTCAAAGCAGATGACATGTTGCATGTTGGCATTGCTCTCCAAGCAGGACTATGGGATGGACTAAACACTTCCTTGTACAGGACGTATAGCATTGATGCCATCTCCAACCTCAAAGTCCTTCCCTAGGTTTTGTATGTTTTACTTGTCTTGCATCCCTTCATTGTGTATACCACTCTCTCTTATACAAGACATATAGCAGTGATACCATCTCCAACCTCAAAGTCCTTCCCCAGGTTTTGTATGTTTTACTTGTCACGCATCCCTTCATAGTGTATACCACTTTCTTACTGTAAAGGTACAAATTTTCCCCAGTAGTGTCAGTTGGGAAAATATTAACCCGGAAATTTCTGCGGCAAATTGGCAGCACACATTGTCCAGGCCATTTTCGGGGGAAAAAAACAGTGAAATCTTGATTTTCAGTAGATTCAGGAAATTAAATGCTCTGGAAAATTTGTACTTTTATAGTATACATGTACAAGAGATAGAGTATTGATGCCATCTCTCACCTCAGAGTCTTCCCCAAGGTTTTCTCTGTTTTATTGTCACACATACTGAACACTTCCTTATACAAGAGATACACATAGTATTGATGCCATCTCCAACCTCAAAAGTCTTTCGGAAGGTTTTCTACGTTTTACTTGTCCCACATTCCTTTATAATGTATACTAGTGCCACTTCTCACAAAGTTCTTGTTTTACATGTTACATCTTCCTTTACAATGTATATAGATGGAAAACTTTCTCCTTTACAAAATACAATCTCAGGATTCTTTCCAACTTTGGTTTTGTACTTTTTGAGGTACATGTATATGTATGTGAAAAATTTTGTTGAACATAATTTTACTGCAGAGGTATATCAATATTTAACCTACCTGAGTTTAAATGATTGCTTCAGCTGCATTTGTTTTATGTACAATAAATGTGTCTGATGAGATCATTGGTCAGTACTACACATTTCATGAACCCCAATGTTCATGGCTGACAGTTCAATAGGTCCCCTGTACAATATTCCCTCACAAACCATTTCAGGTACAGGACGTTCCAAAAATTATCCAATGCCTGGAAGTGGATGATAACTGTTTTTACCTTCAGGTTGGAGGCCTCCTACACACAAGAATGTCCTGTGGGTGGTTATGTTTATAAAAAGGAAAGAAGTCCTATTGGTGGCAGCCAGCAATTAAAATTCTGTCCAATAGGAAAAATTGAGGTAATTTTATACCCCACATCAAATGTATTTAAAGGCTGTTCGTTACATGAAAGAACACGAATAATTTTCCCATATTTCCTACTGAAATTTCTCCATTTCCTGTGTTGGTCAAGTTGGTGTGTCTGTGCATCATCTAGAGAGACACTAATCTGCTCTGTCAGAACTACAAACTTGACGATCTCCTGGCACACTGAGCTAGTCCCTGTAAAATGCTGAAGTTGTCAACTAATTGTGCACAAATCATGATTTGTATTTCTGGTGGGTGGAGAGGTTTTTAAAGTTAAATACCCTGTGAGTGGAAGGTTTCAAAAATGTGTCTGGAGTAAGTTGATGGTCCAAACAAATGTCTCCCACTCTGCAGATGGATTTCTGGGACAGCCTTTAATCCAATTTTTGTACCATCTGGTTCAGACACATGCAAAAGCTTCTGGCTCTGAGCACAAAAGTATACATGTGTTAATATACTCATGCTCAGACTGCCCAGAAGCAACATACATGTAAATTGTCATCTGATTTTAAAATGAAATGTTTTCACTTAAATTTCTACTTCACAGATAACACCTTTTCTGTGTGAGAATTGTTCATTAGACCTTTTTTATGGCATGACCCAGATCAACTATTTTCCTTGGTGTGGGTTGGGCATATTGTGTATAACCTGTTCCAAGGACAGCTGTCAACTTAGCCATATTTCAACAAGGAAAGAGTTCACCCACGCATCTCATTTAAACTCTGGTTTCAGTCTCCAGATTCCTACCCCACCCTGCCTTACAAAGTTACAGATCTGTTGTAGCATTGCTTTAAATCTGGCTGAATCTGAAGCTGGCAGTTTAGAACCAAAAGCATCAAGCAGTTCTGTGGTAGAGGCTTGCCCATCTATGGTGCCTTGGAATGCAACAAAGTTTCTTATTTCAGTCATTAATTCATCCACTTCTTGATTTGCGCCCATGGAAACAGCGCCATCCTCTCCATCCTCTGATTGGCCAATTGCCACATTGTTGCGAGACCTCATTCTAGCAAGCAACTCTTTGGATGACATCACATTTGGGATGGAGCTGGTCAGACCTGTAGACTTGCTTGTGCCAGCAACACTGCCATCAAAATGTCGGGTCGGCACTGGAGCTTTGGCTACTTCTTTGCTCTGCAAGGTGTATACAGTAAATAGGTCATACAATTCGACGGCCACGTATATTGTATATGGTAAATAACACTTGTATTAATCATGTTAACAGAATGAAATTTTTAGTCACCAATGTACTCTAAGCACAATCACTTTTATTCCATATTACAAGGACTTGGAAATCGCTGTCTTACTCCTGTACTTATCTGGCTGGATTTTTCCAGTGTGCTTGAAGTCCTTGAGATTACATGTATCAAATTCATTTGATTACGTTCACCATTCATCATGAGCTTTACATGCAGACGTGTGTACAATAAGTTTCTATCATGGCCACTTGCACAATCTCCCTGAATTAGAAGATGGATGGAAGTTGTCTCACCTTGATGGCAGTGACTTGTGCAGTCACTGGCTTACTGCCAGGCTCAGTCAGCAACCTGCTGTTTTTCTTTGCCCCAAATCTTGGTCTGTAATGTAGATCAATTCACAGCACATCTTAGTTAGGAACACATTTTAGAAATTTTATTCTTTGGATATAATTGCACATTGTGTACAGAAGCACTGTACTCATATGTTCCAGGGGTCAAGGAGACCCATGTTCTAGTGTTAATGATCCCTAGCACTTGGGTAACTAAATAAAATATGTGTACAACACTTGAATGTCTTTTTTTCAGTGCTACTCACAACAGAAGCTTTGCTCAACTGATCAGTATTGATTTTATTTTCCAATACCTGGTAAAAAGACTTTTCATTAGTTTAAATATATTTTATTCAAAAGGAAGCAATGGGGGAAGAAGAAAACCCAATATTAACCCTCTCATAACCTTTCATTCAAATTCTTGCATGCCTTTAGTTCCACAGATGACATCAATGGTCCTCGTCAATGCTTTCCTGGGCTTGCTCTGGGCACACTGTGCTCGAAACCTGCTCAGGAAAGCTGTTGACTCAGTCCTTAATCTACCACTGAAACAGTTGATACATGTAAAAGTTAAAATATATATGCTACAACACACACAATGTAAAATTTATAGCAATTTAGAGAAATATGTAGGAAGTACATGTGTAGATCTGTGCTATGGAGAGTGACTTGTTACATGAATCATTTTATACATTTCTTTGACAATCCATGTTAAACAGATCTATACTTTACTTAACCCTTTCAGTGCCAAATTTTGGATTGAGTCAACATCTTTTCTCAGTGCGCATTGGGCACAATCTGGGATCCTAATGATAATTCAGACTTGTCTGACTTAAGTAGATCGACTTTAGACGTGATTGGCACTGAAAGAGTTAATAATGCACGCAGGTGTCTACTTACTTAGCACCTGGGGCACCAGAGCCTCCCCGTTGTCCTGTCCAGGTAGGTACTCCAGAACTGGCCCCTAAACACCTGGCACGAGACGTCTTGAGTGCTCTTGCTGCCTCTCGGGCCACACGATCAGCCTCCGCCTCCACCAGTGCATAGTCTGGGTCTGAGGACTGCATGATAGTGTCATGCTGCATGGCACTGTGTACTCCTAGAACACAACCCCATTGATCATCAATTATCCTCTTTGAAGGTACATCTACACATGCTTATATCTTTAACAACACATCAGCATTTTAAGTCAAAAATCCTTTGTACAGCACAAGATGAAACACAAAATGTGTCGATTTTATGATCATGTATAAAAAGAAATGTTTTGCATATGTTCCCCAAAATCAATGTAGCACACATATCACTAAGCTGGTCAAACCTTTCCCTGATTAAAATAAAATGGAAACTTCAAGCAAAATTGTACTCACCAGATTTCTTGAACAGTCTCTGTAATACATAATCATCTTGCTCTGCTGACTTTTTGGATTCTTCCTCTTCATTGGCCTGCTTGTAAGCCTGATGTTTGTCCAGGTGAGCAATCTTTTCCCCTTCAAACTCTGTAAAGATTAGAGTCACAGTCCATTTAAATAATCATTGAGTCCTTCGATTTTGTCATGGTCAACGATAATATGCCTGTGCCCGTAAGTTGAACTGTACATATACAGGCCAATGAATGATACCAATCACCTCAAAGTAACGATGATGATGATGATGATGATGATGATGATGATGATGATGATGATGATGATGATGATGATGATGATGATGATGATGATGATGATGATGATGATCATCATCATCATCATCATCATCATCAGCAGCAGCAGCAGCAGCAGCAGCAGCAGCAGCAAAGGTGAATAAATTCTACTTGTCCTAATTCTGGCACAACACAATCACAAATATAATCATGCAGCTTCGTCACAATTACACAGGACTGCTGCATCAATTCCAAGCTGACAGTCCTGTATTTATAAACATAGCATAGCAAGAGAGACAGGAGAGAGAGAGGAAAGACTGATCTGGTCACAGTTAACCCTTTGAAATGCACAATTTATCAAAAGGTAACATGATCCATCATGTACACACATAATTTATAAAGTTTAACAATATCATTTCCCATTGTTACTCTACATGGTGCTTATTATGGACAGCTAAGATTGCCATGCAGATTTATTATGACAAATAAGTGAAGTAGGCTGAAGTGTGATTGTCTTTTAGATTTATGAAATAATTCTCAATTTGAGGCAAGAGGTACTGTGGTAGCCCATACAAAGCTCACATGTGCAAGTTATTGACAACATCCCGAAACCTGTGTTAATTTTTCATAAGTATTTACACACCAAATATAATATTTTTTCTCATTGAACTTTCCATTCTACTGAATAAAATCAGGCTAAGATTTAAAGGTAAAAGCAGGCTCATCTAGGACTTGCACCTGATTATCTTCTTTAATCTGTTTTGTGAGGATAGCATCTCTGGTCTGGTGGAAACCTGGCTACAAAAAGTCCTCTTACTCATGCTCATGATGCAGTGCTTTGGTCAGAATTTTCATGCAAACTACTTCATAGCACATGACAAATGTTTTGCATACAGATTATTCTGAAATGTTACTTCAGTCTACTGGCATACATCTGTCTTACCAGCATCTTTTTTCTTCTTCCTCTTCTTTTTGTGTTTGTGTTTCTCGTGCTTTGAGTCTTTTGCTGCTTTTTTACCTTTGGACTTCTCAACAGAGTCTGTTGCTTTTGTCTTTTGAGAATTAAGTTTCCCTGTAGAAAAACTACAATCATCTGTTTTTTCATGAGATGCAGTGGTAGAGGTAGTAGTACATGTACTTGTCCCATGTAATCTGTCAGAGCTCATTGCTCTGTCTGAAATTGTGTTCAAGACATCTGTCTGACCAGTTTCAGGTTTGGTGCCATAATTGTCTGTTTGTACTAGTTTCTGACTCAACATCTTTGCTAATTTTCTCATTTTCATCCTTTTCTCTTCATCAGTCTTTATTCCAGAATCACTCTCTTTTTCCGCTTCTATTTCTCCTTCTGTATCTTTGTTTCTCTCTTCTTCAAATTCATCTACCTCATCATCATCAATAAATTTATCCTTTTCAGCTTGAGCTTTCTCTTTCATTTCATCAAAGTAGTTCTTTTTTCCAGGATCATGTTTCCCCACTGGTCGTGGCTGGACCCTGACATCAGAACCTGTGCCTGCAAAAATGGCACTAGTTTCAGTGCTGTTCTGTTTGTCATCATCACCCAAGGTGAACAGTTCATAGAGATCATTAGATTTGAAGAAACGCCTTTGCTTGGGATCCTTCAACACTCTGTTGGTCAAGAACTGCTTGAAGATTTGCCTGTATAAATATAACAATAATAATACCATTGATTTGATAAACAAATAAAGCACATGTCAGCACTAGTTCTAAACACCTGCCATGCTATGTTATACTTTATCGGTACAAGTAGCTTATGGATGTTTTTATTGCAACATACACAGCTATAAATAAAGCAACATCTATGTAAGTCAGGAGCCTACTTCAAATAGGAAACCTGCTCATGTGCCAATCTCTGCTGCAGAAGCACCAATCTATCACACGGGACCAGTCCTATGTTCCCCCCTTATTTTAGGTCACTCCGAGCTGTTAGAAACCCTCTGTCATGAGAAGGCACTCTTTACATGTCCCATGGGTGGTCCCATAAGACAGGTTCCACTGTTATGCTTCAGTACTAGGCAATTTAAAATTGATGGGGCACATATCAAATTAGTTACTTCATATGTATGTACAATAGAACACCAGCTGAATGCATTTTGATCACTATATATTGATCTTTATAATTTGTTGTTGCAACATATCATGACTGTTGGTGTGCAATCTCTATTATTTATAAAAAGACTAATTTCTTACTTCTTTTATGCTTTAGCATGCTATTGACCACTAATGACAGACCTGCCATTGCACAAAGGCATGAAATAACAAAGTTGAGATTTTGATCAGGGCGATGAGCAATGTACTCTTGACCCCCCTGGTGGTTTATATTGACAGTGTGGCCTTAAATCCCAGATTCCATTGGACATAGATATGATTATGGTATATCTCTGCCTTACCTGTGGTAAATCTTTTCCTCAATGGTTCCTGTGGTGACCAACCTATACACAGTGACATTGCGTTTCTGCCCAATCCGCCATGCTCTCTCTCTTGCCTGGGTGTCTGTGCTGGGGTTCCAGTCAGGGTCAAAGATGACAACCCTGTTGGCTCCAGTCAGGTTGACACCCAAGCCTCCAACTCTTGTGGTGAGCAGGAACAGAAAGTAGCTTGTGTCCTGAGCAATAAATCATTAAAACATATTTATCATACTATAAGTACTTCACTGCAACTTTGTCTTCCGTCAACATTGAGACATGCACACGATAATAAAAATCAGCAAACACTGCTGCAGGGCATTACTAAGCATCGAAAAAAGCACAGGGATTTTAAAAAATTATTTTCACTTACTTTCTAATATTTTTGCATGCAAATTTTTATACATTATTTAGAAAACAATAAATGAAGAAACATCAACAGGTACAACTTCTGACATACTTACAAGCACACAAACACTATAAAACAGAATCTTTATACCACACATTTTGAGGTATCTCTATGAAGTGTACCTCCAATTTTTTTGTGTCAGTGCACAACAATTTAAGAGCAAGAAAATGCATTATTTCATAAAGACTTTAACTGTAGGAAGTATGTGTGCACAGCTCCACTCACATTGTTGAACTGGTTGATGAGGGACTGTCTGGCAGAGATTGGAGTACTGCCATCCATACGGAGGAACGTGTATCCCTGTTGCTCCACAAAGGTCTCCAGGATCGTCATCATCTGACGGCTCTGAGTGAACAGCAGAACGCGCTGACCTTGTTTCTTCCACAACTTCAACAAGGAGCTGATGACGATCATCTTGCCAGACCTCTTCCAGTAGCCATACTCTGAAGCCTCGGTGGTCTCCACGGGCTGGCAGGATAGGTACTCCTTGGGACCCCCTGTACACAGGTCTGGGTGGTTACACACCTTCCGCAAAGTGATCAGTCCTGGAAACACCTGCATTTGCAACACAGATGGAATAATGTGTAATAATCATATTGCCTGCCACATCAGTCTACCAGAAAAATCCTTAAGTCAAAGACTGTCCCATCAGCTTGCATTGATGTAATCTACATATTTATTAGATAACGGTATTGACAATTCAGAAAGAAAGAAAAAACTCCAAAACATCAAATATTTTGCCCATGCACAGTATGATGTACTTTCCCTCTAAAATCACCATGGATCTGCTGTCCATATGACCTGCTACTTGCTCTCATTTTGCTCATATTTTCTTACATTTAAAATCGTGACCACGTGGTTGACAACTTGGACAATTTTCATAGGTAATCTCTCAAGGCAGGTGACCATCAGTTGTATCATCAAACTAGCAAACTCACTCCTGTCTTAAATGTTAAAGTTACCATGAAATCCAACTACAAGTACTCACCATGTAGTTTCCTGCCAGAATCATGTTACATTCTTTGGAGTCAAGGTATTCCTGGTACACATCACGCTGTTCTTCAGTCAGCCGACAAAACAGCACCTGCTCACTCTTCTGCGGTAGGTTCAGATTGTTCTTGACATCAGCTTTCATGCGACGTAGTAGGTATGGATTGATAGTGTCTCTCAGTACACAGGCACACTTGTAGGCGGTCTGTACCTGGATGTAAAAATACACATATGCACAGTGACCTTTATTGTGCTCTTTCACACAAACAAAAGATAGAATAAAGAAAAAGATTAAAAAAAAAAAAAGTTTTTCTTTAACCCTTTCTCTTTTGAATTGACTGAGTCAACATCTTTCCTTAGCATGGCCTGGGCATAAAGCACCCAACCCATACCAAGGAAAGCTATTGACCTGGAGCATTTAAAATATGAATAGGTCTCATCTACAATATTCATTCAAAATATTTTTCATTACTATTGAAATTAGTTTTAAACATTGAAGCAGACAACATTTGACCAGCAACCGGTTTTGGCTGGTTTAAGAGTTAAAGGTTAAAGTTTGCGGAAATGTCTGGCCTGTTAAGTTGGAATGGTGCACTTCCAGTGGGGGAAGCTGTGCAAGTCTCAAGTTTAAGTTACTACATGCTCACTGGTCCACTATAACCCTTCCCCACTTGAATCCCCCAAAAGTGCCCTGATGTATTCGTCGTCTGCCTAAGCGTTTTTGTTTAAATTTCTCATTACCAGAAAACATTTTAGCAATGCACCCAGACTCTGACCAGGAATGGGTTAAATATCATATTTCATTTTGAAACTACTAAAAATTGTTCAGGAATATATATACAGTAATAATGGTTTGTAGAAGACAGCTACAAGAAGTGGGACAATTGGACAAAACGTCATACAGTCAATTGAAAACAGCAGATCTAAATTACCAAGATCTTTCCTGGCAATAACCTGCATGCACTGAAGTTCTGTTCTGTTCTGTGTGATAGTCAATGAAATGAATAAATGAATGTTTTTTATGCATATACATACCTGGACGTCTGAAGCATTGGAGTAGCCACCCTGTACAATAGGAACAGAGAAGTGCTGCATGAAGTCAGGCAAGGTGCCCAGCTTGCCTGGAAACACAAAGTCCAGCAGGGACCACAGCTCCTTCAGGTTGTTCTGCACCGGGGAGCCAGAGAGGATCAGGCGATGGCATGTACGGAACTAAAAACAACCGCAACGAAATACATGTACACAAATCTTCCAACATCCACTTTGAACCTCTAATTATACAAAGAGTTGATGGAGAACTGGTAAGCTGTACGTTTTTGAGGCTGAACACTTATTATCCTTGGACAGGCACAGGCAAGCCAAAAATCATTTATCACACAGGTACCGATGTTGAAGAGTCTTTCCTTTAATGATGATTACACAACAAAATCCACACAACCCATCCAAAACCACTGGCAGATCTTCTGCAGCAATATTTGAGTAACAAGAAACAAGTTTCTTCCAGACTACCACTCTTTCGAAACAGTTTAACCCTGCACATATTGCAGCAGTGTGCATGCCATACATGACCAAACTTTGTGCCAGTATAATGGTCAAGTACCTTTACTGCAGGTTGCTTGCTATCTCAGGCAAATAACAAAGAATTCAACTCTTGTGACAACAACCTGTAAAGTGTACCCATATATTGCTCATACATGTGCCATACGATTCGCAAAAAAGGAAAGTACAGTGAAACCAAGTCACATAGCAAAGCAATTAAGTCCCAAAGACCCGGTGTTGTTAAGCAACCATGTCAGATATCTAAGTGTCATTACAGTGAGGTCTCCCTGTAATTATACACAGGAACACAGGACTGGCAGACTGGAGAGACTCTTCACTGGACCCACCTGTTTACACGCTATGGTGATCTGTGCATCTGGGTTCCTGATCTTGTGGCCCTCGTCTAGTATGACGTAGTGCCAGTCGTACTCCAGCAGGGTGTCCTGGTGGATGACAACATGGCTGTAGGACGTCACCAGGATGCTGTGTGCTTTCACAATGTTGTGGATCAGGTTTTTCTTCAAATATACATGGCCATTCATGACTTTCAAAAATGATTTAATTGTCTTTCTCTGTCCATGCACTTCAAATGAAGCAAACTGGTACTCAGAGAACCAGTTTTTCTGAAGGAAAATGTGAACTTTCATCAATGTTCACAATTGCATGACAGGCCATCCCTACCATAAGACTGTCCTTTCAACACCTCTTGGTACATAGCAAATGGCTACAAATAATGAGTTCAGAGTAGCATAAATTAAAACTGAAAGCATTAAATGGAATACACACTTTGTCTGCAAGCTTGCTTAGTGTGAAAAGAATGAATTAGAACCATACAAATAGTGTAAATCAATGAAATACCATACTGAACTGATACTCGAGTGAATGGTCCTTTTATGAGGAATTTGAATTAAAAGATCATTATGATAATTATGGCGAGTGCCATTTTTGTCTTGATTAGTACCACAAGATTTCAGCTGATACCAAACTGAACAGCACATTGTAGAGTAAACACCTGCAACAGGGAGGCCAGAGAATGGTCAATATTTTACTTTTAAAAATTGAATCTGAAAGCACAGGGTAACTAACCTCTGACCCGGAATAGCTGCCTGTGGAGTGGAGTATGGCAACACGATGCAGTGGCCACCAGGTGTGGAATTCCCGTACCCACTGATGCATGACTGTAGTTGGACATACAATGAGAACAGGGCCCAGTCCTCTGTATCTGTTAGAAAATGATCACATATATGATAGCTGATTCTACATTATGGTTCAGTTACTGCATTCTTACCTCTTGCAACTGAGTCCAGTGCACAACAGTTTCCACCATTTCAAGTTGGTTACATTTTCTGATTACAGTGATGTAATATTTAATGTACTGTTACAGCCTATATGCTACACATACTTCAACCAGTATATACATGTGTTTATATAATACAGGCACAATTTATAATCACACTTACATACATGGAGTTTACTCCAAGTGTCCCATTATGCATGGTGATAAAAAATAAGTTTTCCCTTAAATTTGCCCCCGGCTTTCACATTGAGCACTTACACTTGTAATGGGCGTGTCAAATCCACTTATACTCTAAGTATGCATATGTTAACCAAATAGTTTAATTTTAACAACACTTTCTTTTTCACAATGTCACAGTAACATACATGTACTCACTTGCTGCCTTTGTCCCTGAGCTGACTGATTTTTAGACCTGTAAGGAAAGCAATGATCTGGATGGTCTTGCCCAGTCCCATCTCATCCCCCACAATGCCACCTGCCTGCTGTCCATGTAGTTCCCATAGCCACTTCACACCAGTCTTCTGATACCTGCACCATTGCACACCTTGCATATATCACTCTCACAACCAAACATCTCTTTCAAAATATTGATGCTTTAAGATACTCTTATCATATACCAGGAGAGCCTTAATATACATGGGCACTGTGCACATAATTCTGGGCGAGGCTTTTACCTTATGTGTTAACAGAGGCACACCATCTTAACCCATAAAAGCACTGATTTAAGACTGCATCATCAGCTTTTCTCGGAACACTTTGGGCGCATAATGCTCCAAGGAAAGCTGTTGACTTAGACTACTTTTTGCTTTAGACTAGGCTTGCTGGTATTTGAATGAAATGTATTTTCATGAGTAATTTGAATCTTTTATCCATCATATGTTTAATGGTAATGAGAAAAAGACTATAGCAACGATTAGCACTTCAAGGGTTGACAACCAACTTGGGCTGCATTCATTATTTTTGTGCATTTGGATAGTTGATTTTCATGATTGACTGTTGTGTGGTAAATCATTTCACTGTTTGACATAAATATGGACTAAAAAAACTTGGCAATAATTTTCCAATATTATGATAAGCCCCCAACTGAATACCTGTACAACTTTTTCCAGATCTTGCCAGGTACTATGAAGCCACCATCAAATTCCATACTCTGCTCTGTATCCGAGTCCTCACTGCTGGAGGACCCACTGTCCCCATCCTCAAGTACATCTTTATGTTTCTTCTTCAGCTTAGCAAGCTTGAGTTCCCTACAAAGTTGTATATAATTTGGAGCCCTTTAAAACTGTTTCAAGAATTATACACACAAACACTGCAGAGTTCTAAGCTATGTACCCTCCTCCTTTCATATGCAAGAATACTTTTCAAACGATGACTAATTACCTATCATTCTTTTGCACTTTAATCATTTCCCCCTTGAAGAGCACAGGCTTCACATCTGTCAATCACAGAGGACACACAGGCATTTCACTGTCACAGACAGGCACACCCTTTTCTCACAAAATTAGTCTTTCACAGAAATTTAAGTTTACAAATACCAAAGTCATATTCATTTAATAATGCTTCCACAGTTCATTAAAAGAATAAATTTGCATTTGCCTGTATTAAGTATTCTTTATTTCCAAAATATCAGTAATAACCCACTTCACCGAACAGACAGCGGCCCGTACATGTATCTAGCCTGGTGAGACTATGGTTATTAAGATAAGCGGGTATGCAGTTGTGGCAGGAAATTAATATATATGCCTCATATTAAGACTGAGCCAACAACTTTCCTTGGCATTGACTGGGCACTAAGTTCCAAACCCATGCCCAGGAAAGCTGTTGACCTAGGGCATGTGATCTTGATAGGCCTCATCTACAATTCTCAGTCAAATTGTTTTTCATTACTGTTGAAATTAGTTGAAATCAATGAAGTGGAGAACATTTGACCACCAGCCCGTTTTGGTTGGTTTAAGGGGAGAAAGATCAATAAGGGAAATGTCAAAGGCCTGAGGGGTGTTCAAACCCATCTCCTGGGCATACTTTATATGAATCCATGAAAATGATGAAGGTTTGTAATCACCCCTCACACATTTTAAAATATATTCAATAAACCTCATTTCCTTAAAATAGGAATTAGGTCCTACCAACAGATCATACCAATGGTAAATAAAATGTCTCAAGTGGTCTGTGACATTTCTGCGTTCAGGTGACCTTGCATGCATTGATTAACAGTTGCTGGTAGAATACATAGTTCTGTATAAGTGTGTTATGGTAGAATGACACTGGTTTTGCCCTTTATGAAGATAAATATTTTTGCAATTAAAAATGATACCAAATTACCAAATGTATTATCTTCCCTTCGTAATACATGTATATATTGCAGGTAAGTAAATGAGTCACTCAAAATATGTAGTTTCCCTGTGGCAGTGGGACTATGGTCAAGGTCACCTTCATGTACATGACAATAACTAAGCACTCTTCCAAAGTTGAAGCTCACTTATGCATTGAAGTGATAACGCAGAAAAGAAATCAGTAAAGTTATCTTTTGAATTATAATTGAGGTCACCCAAATACAATTTAAACTTAGCACATATAAATACCATCTTCATCTGCCATATCCCAGTCCCAGCTCAATCAAATTCAATAAAACAAAAACAAACCAACGATCACTAAAAACATGAGCGACAGAACAAATTTTGAAGAGACCCACCCAAGCTCACACCTATTAAGTTTCAAGAGGATCAGGCCAATGTTTTCTGACAAGAAGTTGACACTGTGACTTATTGATAGACAAATGGATGGACAACAGAGACCCATCTAACAATGAATATGTTCCACTAAACCAAAAATAAAGTACATGTATGAGTAAAATGCCACAACACTTTCAAACTAATTGTCCACAGAAAAAAAAGCCAACAAGCCAGACTTATATATTCAAAATGTACATTGTAAATACAGGGGCCACTGTCTCCTTGTGTGCAAGTGACTACACCATATCAAGTCTCACCTTATTCTAGCTAAGTAGCACTTCTCATTACCGTCATCCCGGCTCTTAGAGATGGGCAAATCCCTTGACGCTTTTTTACGTGGGAGATACTGGCTCTTGATGGCATTGAGGCTCGAAGCAACATCTTCATCATCAGAGTGATACTCTGGCACTGAGCTAACTTGACCCTTGGCACCTCTACCCATCTTCTTTGGTTTTTTCCTTCCCTCATCTGATATGAAGATGGAGTGCAGGTAACAAGCATGATATTTGTTATCGTTTATTAGTTGATCTTACCATAAGTAAAATTTAATACTAGAAGTAGGGACCATGACAGTCTTGTACTCAGATAACATTACATGTACGAACTGTTATTTGCTGATATTCTGTGTGCAGAATTTGGGCAAGTCAGTTCAGGAAACTGTTTGCAGAAAAAATATCCACATTATTGCATGCTCATTATCTGTACAACTACTGAGTCAACAATTGAAGGCTGATGTGTGACGCCACCTTTTTGAGGGGGTAGGGCATTGCCAAAGGTCCCCTTAGGTGCTGAAGGAGAAAGAAGTGGGGTAGGGATGGAAAGGTTACACAGATGAATGGATGACAAAAACAAGGACAGATAAGACACACAGAAATAAATATTATGTCATAAAAGCATGAACTTTTTTGTATGAACAGGTACATGTATATCTGTCCACTCTTGCTATTATTTGAAGTAGTCGTACTGTTGTTGATCTCAGGAGGGTTGGTACTTTACACACTACAGATATTGCTGTCCTCTACATTATTTTGATACAAGTTTGTCCTTGGCAAAGTTCTATTCAACATGTATCACACAGCACCCATATATCATGTACCTGTTTGGAGGTAGGACAATGTATTATCATTTTGACCTACCTATATCATCCTCATAAAGCCACGTATGTCGTAACTCCCTCTCATCTGGTATGTAGTCATCATCATCTCCTTCCACACTAAAGTCCAAAGCTGAGTCTTCACTGAAGTTGTGTTTAAACTTTGGGTACCTTGTCTTTCTGTATCGTTCAAACCTGGGCTGACTAAAGTCGAGTTCAGCTGGTCTATAAACCCGCTTATCTTTGCTATCAAAGTAATTAGTTCCTTTCCTCTTAAACTTGTAATTTTGGTCCTTAATTTTCTTTTTAGGTGACCATTCACTTGAGCCATCATGGAGTGGAGACATGATGGGTTCTGCTTGAACAGCCTTAATTTTTTTTCGACCATCGTTCTCATGCCCAGATTTTTTTCGTTTGCCTTTTTGTATTGCTGATATGTCTTTGTCCATCAAAAACTTCTCAAAGTCTGACACCTGAGATATCGTGGACCTAGCTGGACTAGGAGGAACGGTATTGCTCTGACTTGTAGAGCTGCCATCTTGAAAATTAACGACACTTCCAAATGGTGTCATTTCTCCCAAACGCACCATCCTCTCCTGGTCTGTCTCCTTCGATGAAGTGCCCAGACCAAGGGCTTCTTCCAGCATTGAGCTGCCACCATCTAAGCACAAACGTTCACATTACAATTGATTGGCTCTACAATAATACAAGGGATTTTAATCTTGTTTTGCTAGAGATGGAAACCATTTGTGTGTAAACACTTTGAACCACATTCTACCATAGAGACCAAGTACACTGACTTATACCTTGTGAAATGACCATAATCAAAAGTGAAGTGTTCTATTGAGTTTACTTTTACATGTATACAGTTTTATTATTTGTTAATCCATCCACATATAGGTTACTGTACTGGAATCTGGGGTTAACTTACCAATCCCACATCAATCCATTACTTACTCTTCAATAAAAAAAAATTTGCACTATAACCTTCTCACACTACCTACTGTAGCCCACACATCAAATCTTTTCAAAATAACTAAAATTCTTACTATACAAAACCTCGTTTTATCTCAATATTTGTCTACTGGCACATAGTGAATTATCTAATAATGCTATAATAAATTTCAGCTTCCAATTCAAACATCAATGATACAATATACAAGCACTAATTCCAACCTGATTGTTCCTGTATATAATACATGTGTCAGAGTATCATAAGTGTTGGCCCTAAAGTATTTAATATGTTACCCTCCATAATAGTCGATTCTCCATCTTTCCATAACTTTAAAAAGAGAATTAAAAATTGGTTTATAGACACAGACATAAATGTTGACAAGATAACTTTTCCCCATAGATATATGTAGCCTTATGGTTCTCTTTTCTCTTTTCATATTGTGTTGCTAATAGTTTTCATTGACTAACTGGTTCATAAATATATTATGTGTCATGTTTATAAATTGGTGTATGTTTTACTTGTGACATAATATTGACATCTGGTTTGCAGTCTACATGTATGTCTATCAGTTTTGTTGGGTAAAAAGACAAGGCTTGCCTTTTATCTATTTTTTTTTATCTACTCTTTCTTCTCATGTTATATCAGTTATTTTGTGTTTGTTTTAAGAAGAATATAGCATTGATTGATGAAAGGCAAGTTGATATTAAATTTGAACCTTACTCCTTGGATCTCTTGTGCTTTCTCAAGCTATAAAAGTGAAACAAAATGAGCACAACTACATCACAGGTGGAAAAATTCAGAGAAGATTTGGTCATGCATGTCCAATATTCCATGTGTTATGGGTTACTTTTCCAAGTATACACTACAAAACATAGAAGTTTACACGCTTTCAGTGCTGTCCAGCTGAAAATCTTTGTAGCAAAATTTTCTTTACTTGTAGCTTTTTTTCCACTTCTTTGCATGAGAAACACTTATTTTTCAGAAAATCTATAGCAATTTTGAAGAGCTTTGTAGCAAAATTTTGCTCCAGTTGGACAGCCCTGTCTTTGTACTGCAGCTACTGATGTATTACATCAGATATCCTGGCCTCAAAAGATGCCTGTGTGAAGTGCATAGAATCACTGGTGGGTCAACCTTGCTACATTGCCGCTCTGCTGTGGTGGGTGATCAATGAAGAGGCTGTACAAGGACAATCCCGGACCATACATGAGCATTCACTTTTACCCAAGGCAACCCTACAAGTTTGATTTAAACTGACCTTCAGCATCATCCTCATCTAAGCCATCCGTGTTCCCATCCAGTTTCATTTTCAGTGATTTTTGCTTGGCACGTAACTTCCTCAGCTGTTTTAGCTGTATATAATTCAAAGAAAGATAAAAGGTGGTGTACATGGTAAATTTAGACTGAAGCACATAGTAACTGTCTTTCTTTGTTGGTTAAATAATTCACAAAAAAGGTGTTGATCTTTACAAATACATATACATGTAAATGTACCTTGCAAATTGAGCTTGAAATCTGCTTTGGTGGACTGTTTGTCTGTCAAGTCCATTCCATTTGGAGGAGTATCTCTCCCTTATCTTATTCTGTCATAAATTCAAGACTTTTAGTAGAATGGTCTTATTTTGGTTAATCTCCTTGATAAAGGTATACTTCCTACTACTTCATTATTTTAAATTAAAGTACTTATCTGCTTAATAAAAGCAAAAATTTCCCAATTTCTTGTCCAAGAATGTTGATAGTCCAGCAGAGGGATTATCACTGCTGACAAATGTTAAGTAAATGTTCATAATGTTCTCATAACCTATAGTCTGATTGGATACTGGATATATATATATATATATATATATATATATATATATATATATATATATATATATATATATATATACACACACTGTAGTGTAGTATGGTAACCGAGAGTAAAATTGCCAAGTGAGATTAAATGGCACATTTTGGGCTTTATAAAAGGTCACCTTATTTTCTCTCTGACGTTTGACAGCTTCCATCTTTCTCTGTGATTCCTTGCTTGCAGCGCCACCTTGGGAGGGGATCATGCTCAGCACCTTGTCCACATGCTTCAGGTCTTGTTTACATGTTCTGATAGTCACAAAACAACACTTCAAGAAAGATTCACAACTGAGATGTATTTAATAAATCTACTTTAGAATGTTACCAAATTGAACATAGTCAGTTTTTTTCCTTCTTAATTCTCAAGATTAACATGCATTTGCCTCTTTCCTCTGTAAAGTACATGTATATGACATTTAAGTCTACTGTTGCCATTAACCGCTTTCTCAAGAATAGTGTTCATATTCTAATCTACTGATGCAACAACCTTCTTAATTCTCAAGATTAACATGCATTTGCCTCTTTCCTCTGTAAAGTACATGTATATGACATTTAAGTCTACTGTTGTCCTTAACCGCTTTATCAAGAATAGTGTTTATATTCTAATCTACTGATGCAACAACCAATGCTGGCTGAAAGGTTCACCTGAGGTCATCCTCTACTGAGGTCAACTGCTTAGTTAACATCTTCCGCAGACGTTCCTTTTCCTCCTCTGCCATTGCCTGGTCTACCTGTGCCATGACACCTAAAATGTGACATCCATGTCCACATTAATAAACAATTCCAATACATCATACACAGTTTTGAAGCATGTTTCCACAAGACAATACTTTAATTACCACCACATTTATAATAAAGCCCATGGTAACTTAGTCTATTGTCCCTCATTTTCAAGTGAAAAGTCAAGAGGATCCACCTCAATTCATGTAACCAGATACATTATACATTGCTGCAATGCTTTTTTTTATCTGTAGCTACAGTTGAAATCATTTTTGAAAATCACTGTAACTAAAAAAGAAGAAGAAAAAAGAAAGAAATTAAAGCACACGAAGAAAACTTATTATTATGACAACTACTCAGTTCTTATATAGTTGTCAGTTTTTTATGTAATTCATTCTACCTGCTATAGGAATTGTAAAATTCTGTGCCAGTAAAATGACAAAATGTTTTAATAAAATTTGATCTTCTTGATTTTAATGTTCATTTTGCTGCAGAACAGTGGCAAAGAAGCAGTAATCATGCGGTCTTGTTTGTTTTTGTGAAGGACACATTCTGTACTGTTGGAGATACATGTACATACTGAGTTGCTACATTTGAAACATCAAGTTTGTACATTTATAGGCATAGCATTGGTATTCCTTTAGCCATACAGTTTGTACATTTATAGGCATAGCATTGGTATTCCTTTAGGCATACAGATTGTACATTTACCTAGTTCAAATTCATCTTGATTATACACTGTAAGGCCCAATTCCTGTAGCGCAACATCTTGTTCATTGGCAGGCACAGTTGCAATCTTGCTGGTGTCCACATGGAATGGGTTAGCTGGATGACTGTTACTGGTCTCTGGCTGTTGACATAAATTTGCTGATGACAGGGAATCTTCAGCCTGACCAGACTGTTCACTGCTACTTGCAGACTCACAAACACCATTAGTGGCACTAAGATTAGCACCCGTGCTGTTAACATCAACACTGGTCTGCAACTCCATGGCTGTCTCCCTATTGTGTCTGTAAAAAACCCTTCACTGTCCAAGACACATGAACCAATTCTCCACGTTAGACCCTGTAAAATGCAAGTATACATATTGTCAGTGCCATCTAAAGGCCATCTGATCCCCGGAGTCTGTTGATATTGCATGTTTAATTTCAAACAAAAAAGCCGATTTTTGTAATTTTCCTACTAAAATCACAAGGGGGAAACGTTTAGCACTTTTGTTTTAACTGTTAACTGTTAGGTACTTACATGAGGTGACTGGCATTTCAGTAATTCAAGATCCCTGTTAGAACATTAGATTTGGAACATTTTCCTCTGTTGATTATAGGCCAGAACAAGAGTTATTTTTGTGAAATTGGTCATGTTGAGTGCAAGTTACTTTGCTTACATTAAAACATGTAAAGAGTCTGCACCTCAGGCGAGGCTATGTCCATGAGTGATACATGCCGCATGTTCTGCTCAATGACTTTTACTTTTACCCCATGAACCATGTGCCTTTATTCTACACAGAAGCACCCTATTAGCGATCCAAAGAAGGCCAGCACCTGCTCACCTCACAATTTATTCCTTTATTAAAATGGCCATGGAAAAGCTGGTGACATTTGACACACCACTCAACAGATACCACTCAAAACAGTCAAGGAAAGCGCGCCGAAAACATGAGCACAGTGTGTGTCCTACCACTCATCACAAACTAATCGAGAGAATGCCCAGCGCTATCCATTGATATGTGCGCAAACCCTAGATCCACAGAATGCGCTTCACGATCCACAGATCGCGCAAATCAATAAAACGCGCACAACATATATATATATATATATATATATATATATATATATATATATATATATATATATATATATATATATATATATATATATATATATATATATATAGAGACAAGTGATCCAGACTTGGTCATTTAACAGCCAGTGCCAGAAATCCAGCACAAATTGCCACATACCCTAACCTCACGTATGCATGGGACAATAACTTTGAGACGTCTGCTCAGGGATGTGCATTTGGTGTAACACTAGTGAATTCCTCTACAGGGTGAAAGCTACCAGTGGTGTCCATGAGGCAATGTAAAAGTGCCATTTTTGAACTACAACAACATGTCCACTTTAATATCAGTGTTGCCAACCCTCCCGGATTCCTCGTTCGGGAGACTCCCGGAATTTTACGCTGAAAATACTTGAAAAAGTGTGGATTTTTGACAATTTTGAGTCACCTCCCGGAATTTCAGCAATATTTCCCTTCTATATTTCATATCAATTTATCAACCTCCTGTAATTTTACTTTTTATCTCCCGGATTTTAAGTTTGGCAGGTTGAGAATTGGCAACACTGTAATATAATTAGTCCTTTTAAATGTGTTGAGGTAGATAAGTCCCCTATAGTTTTTATTTCTTTTTATTTAATGTATTGTATGCTCACCAAAAGGCAACACACTTTGTAACAATGTATATGGTTCTGAATACAAATAAAGATTTACATGATTAAGAGGAAGGGGCAACATATTTATAATTAGAACTTCTCGTCTATATGTGGATCAGTGTATAAGGCTTCAATTGATTCATAATCTAAATGACACATCAGTTATGATTAAAGATAAGGTTAGTACACACAGTATCCAAGGGTTTTCAAACTATATAAAAAATTATCTTGAAAAATATGAAAATGAATGTCATTTACCAAATTGTTACATTTGTAATTCTGTAACTAGCGTAAGGTAATTTCCTTTTTTTAAAGTGGAGTGATTTAAACACACAAACTAGAAACCCAAATAACATGTTCTTTAAAAATTTTTAAATGATAATATATATTCCATCAGCTGGTATAGACTTTTAGTGAAAATTATCTGCATATTTATAAATTGAGAGAAATTAAATTGTGGGTGGCTTGTGTGATAGCGGTCAATATATGACCTTAACACAAGTCTCCCAAATCAGTATATGTATATTGTGATATATCTCAAATATGTTTATGTATAATTTGACTATTTCTGTATCTTGATGCAATGTATGTATTCTGATTTGAATAAAAAGATTCCTGATTCCTGATATTTCGATTTATTATTATGACGACGGAATACGATAAACCGTAAGGCGTTACGGGTCATCGTGATTCGTGGACTCCTTTCAGTCTTTAAAATAAAACTATATTAGTACGACAACTACATCACGTTTTCACTATAACGACACAACCTTTAAATTTGTACAAGGGCTTTTCTGGCCAGTTCCGATTGTACTGGTTCATCATCGGGAGCTTGAATCATGGACGTACATTATCTGTAATTTATATGTCCATGCTTGAATTGAACGTACGTGTATAGCCTTGGACTCCGTCGAGAAGACACACAATCGGTGTGTTCCTCTGCAAAGCCACTTCTGTTCTGTCTACAATTTGTGACTGTCAGCAATAATGTTCTAAGGTCAGACTCTGATCGGTCAAGGCCACACAGGACCAAAACTTTTGGCCCTTTGCAAAGTAAACAGGGCGATAAACGTCGCATGCTCCTGTGCTGACTCAGTTGTTGCTTTTTTTTTTTTTTTTTTTTTTATACCACCTGGTGATAAACAAAAGAATACACACCTATCCGTTGCTCATTCCTCCTGTAATCATCATGGAGTCTTGGTGACTTCTGTGGAGTTTGGGCTACATAATTGATCCTTTCTTTCCTCTCACAAACCAGTTGCCATTTTGTTACACAACACGGGTATCCCCATGTGACGTCATGAGCAAAAGCCTTCCTTTCCGGAGGAAATATGGAACTCCCATATCACGAGCAGAGTGTCACGTGTGATTTGTTTACAAAGTGTTTGACACTGCTGGGAGAAAGCCAATTCATAACACTATTAACAGTGTTAGGTGATGCACTGATGGCGTTGCAGGTTAATAGAGGAGTGTTTGTTGGCAACTGTTTGGTGGTTTTGGTGTGTTTCATCGCAATCACTGTATCCAGACCACAGGCTGAAGACGTCAAGAACCTAAGGCCAATTATTGGTATGTTTGAAAACTGAGTCTCACTCATGACTTTTTCGCATGCTCAACTTAAAACAAAAATTTTGACTGTAAGTAAGTTTGACAATTGAGCTTTATTTAGTGTAAATATAGATTATGTACATAATATAAACAGGTATCAGATATTTAAACCTAGGAGACTCTGCACTAACACTCCAGAGAGTATCATGCGCGCCACCCTGAACTAAAGATACACAAAGACTTTGGGTTACAATGCTTAAAATTAATTCATACGCTGTACTACCTGTAGCCTGTATGCAAGGTAAATGTTCATAGACCAAGTGACGAAAGAAATATATAAAGCTTATTGATTATCGCTCATTACATATATGACAGTTAACTATGTTGCAGTTGGTCCTATCATTGTAAACAACACTATGAAAAAGAAACTCAGGTTAAAAGAATGGGCGTCAAAGGTTGTGTGGTGTGTTGAACTCCAGTTATTACCCAAAAGACCAGAAACTTTTTTTATTTTTGGGGGGGGGGGGGGGGAGGGGGGAGGCATTTCAGCTCTCCTCTCATGGATCATCCTTGCATTACCTTACAGTCTAAAATGTAGATGGTCATTCCTTTTAGATAATGGCATATTCATGATTAAGGATACCATAAAAATGGTTTGCATAATGAATAATCAAATGAAATACATAATAATCAATAAAAAAAAATTAAAGAAAAATAACTAACTAGCTCAATGACTAAATAAATAAATAAATAAATAAATAAATAAATAAATAAATAAATAAATAAATAAATAAATAAATAAAAGCACCATACCTGATTGTGCACTGTTCCCCACAAAAACATTTCACAATTTGTTCGATGCAAAATCAAATCAAAGAAAGCACTGTCAATAGCCTTAAAACAAAGGCTGTATAACAAATACATGCACATGACACCACGAAAAGACAATCCGTCTCAGGTTCAGCAACATATTTCTCGGACATAGTACTACTGTCATGTGTTTGTAACTGCATATGCTGTGGTTCAGCTTTCAGTTGCAAGTACATGTATATGACATTGGCTTTGTGAAATAAAATTCAACAGAAACTTAAGTTTCAAGTGCACCATGTCGACACGTACCAAAAAGTGGTCCCGTACATGATTTTCAAAATTGTAAATGGTATATGTAAGACTCTTAGTTTTAATTTTCATCTTAGACCTATGAGTATTTAGGCTATTTGGGTGAAATAAATTTTGTGATAAAGGGTGTCTGATTGATTCCTTCCTTCCTTCCTTCCTTCCTTCCTTTCCTCATTCATTAATACATTCAATCAATCAATTAATCAATCAACCAATGGGGACCCAGTCAAAGACAGTTCTTTCTGGGGCCCAGTACATATAAATTAATCTATACATATAAATACACATTTAAAAGCAATCATATGTACAACTAGAAAAGAAGATTTGTTTCAAAGCAAATCTGTCTGTGTGCCTTCAAAAGTTGTAAATATTAAATGCTACAACTTTTATCCTTTGGTACTTCACATTACGTTACGGATGCAAATTTCAAAGTCCAAATGACCTTGACCTTTCACCTTTACAGGTCACATGTAAATTGCGCAGTGTTACAATACCCACAATTTAAGCCCTACATGAACCAAATTGGATGAAAATTGACCAAGTTATGGCAAAATGAAACTTTCAAAGGGCCAAATGACCTTGACCTTTGCCCTTTTGAGGTTACATGTTCCTATAAAAATGTGCAGTGTCGCAATACCTATAATTTGAGTCCAACATGATTAGAATGGGATGGAAATTGGCCAAGTTATGACTGGATGAAACTTTCAAAGGTCCAAATGACCTTGACTTTTGACCTTTAGAGGTCACATGTAAGTTTAAAAAATGTGCAGTTTGAGCCCAACATGATCAAAATTGGATAAAAATTGACCAAGTTATGGCCAGAAAACAGCGACCATCGAAAGTGGCCTTTGACCTTGAAATGACCTTTGACCTTGAGATGACCTCTGCCTGAAGTGAACCTTGACCTCAAAAATGACATTTTGCCTAAAAATGATCTTTGACCTGGACATGACCTTGACATTTGAGATGACCTTTGTCTTGCTATGATCAAACTCATATACACTTGGAACCACATCTACTATCAGGATATAAAATATTGAAGATTTGAAATTTTAATTAGCTCTCATTTGCATAATTTTGAAAACCACGACCTCTCATTATAAAAAGGTGAGACTTCATCTATAGAAGTATAATTGTCCCAAGTTTGGAGTTTCTATGTATAATACTTTTCAAATGAAATGTCAGAAAAAATTTGCCTGTAAAGAAAGAAAGAAAGAAAAAAAGAACTAGAAAATCTGCCTGTGTGCTTTGAAAAGTTGTAAATAATAAATGCTACAGCTTTTATCCTTTGCTACTCCACATTACATCAAACTTATGGCTGGTTGCAAATTTCAAAGTCCAAATGACCTTGACCTTTGACCTTTACAGTTCACATGTAAATTGCACAGTGTTACAATATGCACAATTTAAGACTAATATGAACCAAATTGGATTAAAATTGACCAAGTTATGGCAAGATGAAACTTTCAAAGGGCTGAATGACCTTGACCTTTGGCCTTTTGACGTTACATGATCTTATAAAAATATGCAGTGTTGCAATATGCAGTGTTGCAAAAAACTCCAAACTTGGCACAATTATACTTCTATAGATAAAGTCTGGTCTTTTTATAATGAGAGGTCATGCTTTTCAAAATTATGCAAATGAGGGTTAATTGAAGTTCTAAATCTTCAGTATCTTATACACCATAGTAGATGTGGTTCCGAGTGTATTGGAGTTTGATCAAAGCAAGGTAAAGGTCATCTCAAATGTCAAGGGCATGTCAAGGTCAAAGTTCAATTTTAAGCCAAAATGTCATTTTTGAGGTTAGGGTTCACTTCAGGTAGAGGTCATCTGAAGGTCAAAGGTCATTTCATTGTCAAAAGCCACTTTCCATGGTAACTTTCTTCTAGCCATAACTTGGTCAATTTTTATCCAATTTTGATCATGTTGGGCTCAAATGGTAGCTATGGTAACACTACACATTTTTTAAACTTACATGTGACCTCTAAAGGTCAAAGGTCAAGGTCATTTGGACCTTTGAAAGTTTCATCCAGTCATAACTTGGCCAATTTCCATCCAATTCTAATCAAGTTGGACTCAAATTGTAGGTATTGCAACACTGCACATTTTTATAGGAACATGTAACCTCGAAAGGGCAAAGGTCAAGATAATTTGGCAGTTTGAAAGTTTCATCTTGCCATAACTTGGTCAATTTTCATCCGATTTGGTTCGTGTTGGGTTTAAATTTTGGGCATTTTAACACTGCACAATCTACATGTGACCAACTTCTACTAGAGGGTTGTTAACCATTGCGCAGCTGATGAATTAAAACTAAAAGTTGTAGCAATTTAAATTATTTAAAAAAGCACCACTAGAAATTTTATATCTTGAATAACTTCAAAGCTATAATAGATAGAGATGCCATTACAACTTGTACTCCTGTGTTATGGAATAGTTGTACATTGCCACACCAATATGCTTTGAAGACACACACACTGATTTGCTATGCAGCAAATCATCTTTTCTAGTTCTTTCTTTCTTTCTTTCTTTCTTTCTTTCTTTCTTTCTTTCTTTCTTTGCATGCAAATTTGTCCGATATTTCATTTGAAAAGTATTACAGGTAGAAACTCCAAACTTGGCACAATTATACTTCTATAGATGAAGTCTGGCCTTTTTATAATGAGAGGTCATGGTTTTCAAAATTATGCAAATGAGGGCTAATTAAAGTTCTAAATCTTCAATATCTCATGCACTATAGTAGATGTGGTTCCGAGTGTATAGGAATTCGATCATAGCAAGGTAAAGGTCATCTCAAAGGTCAAAGTCATGTCAAAGTCAAAGGTCATGTCTAGGTCAAAGTTCAATTTTAAGCCAAAATGTCATTTTTGAGGTCAAGGTTCAGTTCATGTGGAGGTCATCTCAAGGTCAGAGGCCACTTTCAATAGTTGCTTTCTTCTTGCCATAACTTGGTCAATTTTTATCCAATTTTGATCATGTTGGGCTCAAACTGTAGCTATTGTACACTGCACATTTTTGAAACTTACATGTGACCTCTAAAGGTCAAAAGTCAAGGTCATTTCAACCTTTGAAAGTTTCGTCCAGCCATAACTTGGCCAATTTCCATCCAATTCTAATCATGTGACTTAAATTGTAGATGTTGCAACACTGTATGTTTTTATAAGAACATGTAACCTTAAAAGGGCAAAGGTCAAGGTCATTTGGCCCTTTGAAAGTTTCATCTTGTCAAAACTTGGTCAATTTTTATCCGATTTGGTTCATGTTGGGCTTAAAATTGTGGGTATTGTAACACTGTGCAATTTACATGTGACCTGTAAAGGTCAAAGGTCAAGGTCATTTGGACTTTGAAATTTGCATCCAGGTATAGGCTTAAAGTGATGTGAAGTACCGTAGGATAAAAGTTGTAGCATTTAATATTTACAACTTTTGAAGGCACACAGATTTGCTTTGAAGCACATCTTATTTTCTAGTTATTAGCTGTAAATAAAGAACATTTTCAGTGTAATGAAATGAAATAAAAACATGGATTCCTTATAAAAGAGAAGAAATTCACAGTTGAAGTGCATACAGTGTAATAGGTTTTATTTGAACATTTGAAGTGCTGAGCAGACTCCATTTTGTGCTGATTAATATCTAGGCCATTCCAAATGTTACTGCCACAAAAATGAGACATTGTTTCAGTTTGGGCAGAGGAAAGCTTTGGTAGCTGGTGGAACTAACTGAGATATTTTTATCATGAATTGAACACATGTATCAGAATTTTTCTGATAGACAAACAGGAATGGTCACATCCAAAATTTCAGCTCTTCTCCAAGGTGTACCAACTTAGTTGCTTGATACAAACACTGGGACTAAAGGTCTAGTCAAAGTTATTAGCTACAATTTGTGCCACTGTGTTATGAAAATGTTGCAGTATATCTTTGTATTTAAACAGCAGCTGCCCCACTCTGTATCATCATAATTGAAATAAGCCAGGACAAGACTTTTATAGACTACATGCAAAAGGTTAGCTGGAAGTGAAAGGCAGAGTATGCTCTGCAATCCAGGTTCAGGCATAATTTTTGACAGTACAAACAGTATATGAGCACATCAGATTAGCCGATCACAGAACATGACAACCGAGTTTTAACTTTCTTTTCATTTTAGAGAATTTGATCAATAATTTGAACATTTACCAAACTACTATCAAAGTATTTTGAAGTGACTGTCCTGGTAGATGATTTAAGTATATGTAAAGATACTTACTCTGTGACAGCAATTTTTTCACCCTAACCATACATAAAGGGGCATGAGCATCACAAACTGTGTTTCATAAATCTTGTTTAGGTGGGGTCGGGGGGTGGGGGGTGGGTGGGTGGGGTGGTGGTGAGCATTATTAACTCTTTCAGTGCAAACTGCAAAAAAAGTTGAACTAATGAAAACAAACTGCTTTGATTTGTGATATTGGTGCCAGATTCATGCTCATTGTAAAAACACCTTTCATTCAAGTACCAGCAATGTATGTAGTTACATAGAATATAAGAGTACAGGTCAACAGCTTTCATTCAAGTACCAGCAATGTATGTAGTTACATAGAATATAAGAGTACAGGTCAACAGCTTTCATTCAATTACCAGCAATGTATGTAGTTACATAGAATATAATAGTCCAGGTCAACAGCCTTGCTCAATGCACTTTGCACACAATGCAGCTGAAGCATGCTGAGGGAAGCTGTTGATTAACTAAAAAATATGACACTGAAAGTGTTGAGGGGATGGTTTGGGGGATATTTGGGGAGGTCACAAATTTTTACCGTCTCCATATGGGGATGGTTCATACAATATTTAATATTGAAAATGTTATACATTTATAGGTGATCTCACAATTCAATGCACTGACATTCTGGCATGCTTGAGTTGCATATTCCCTTCTGAATTAACACATATTGATAAAGTATTGAACAAACTTGTAATATTTTGCAGCTTACACATAATTACTATCGATTTAAGAAGTCAATTTTGCTATAAACCCACATTTACCATAAGAACATTTGTGTCAGTGTGTGCGCTTTATTTATAAATTATGGATAGATATCTATTTATCTTTCAAACCTAAATATAGGCATAACGTGTTCTTACCAACTGTTTTAGAGCCTGAACCTTGTCATGCCTCATGACTGACGTCACAAAGTGCATCTGTTTTATCAACCTACTTAGCTCTCAGAGTGAGATGGCCAGAAGATGGCTGATGGAGTGATTGACATATGGCACAATAAGTTGTAATCAATCTGTCACACTTGTTTTAAATGTAACTCAACACAGGTCAACTTAATGCTGATTCATGCAGGAGACCCACTCTTTGAGATATACATGATGTAAAAGAAAATCAGTATTGTGTGATTTGGTGACTTTTAGAATTAAAATAATCAATCCAAGTTTCTGATTATCTATGATGGGAAGTGGCACGAACATGGACACAGAAAGCATAAAGTTTCATCAACATATTTCCAGTACTGGTGTTATCGAGTTATTGCAGGACATTCAACTTTCCAGTATAAAAATAATAAAATTTCTGTTGTTATCCCATGAGTCTTTCTTTGTACTGTTTCTTTATTTGCTGGGCTTTCTCACATATCTTCCATATTCATTGAATTGGTTTGAAAGCTAGTTCACAATTTTCAAGTTACTGGAGATGTGTACAGTTAACCATATGGAAGAAAATTAGTTTGTTTATAATGGTGGCCAATTGATATGAGTTACAATGTTAATATATTTCTGGTATTACTTTTGGGACATACAGTTATCAATAAACAAATTATGAAGTTATTTCAAAAGCAATACATTAGCAAACATAATGGTAAAGCAGTGAGTAAATATTTGTACATTTACATGGTGGCTGTAGTTCATAAACAGGAACACAAGATATAACATTGATATTTTGTCTTTATGATAATCAGTAAGATTACTTTTGTACTCATACACTTGTACAGGGCAAATGGAAAATTATAGCCAAGACAGGAATGGGGACGCAACATATAAAAATTTCTGGTGTCATGATGACATGCATTTGGGTTCAGAAAAATAATGTTTTAACTTTATGTTAGCAAGAAAATCTTTACATATCAAAAGTTGTGTTAAAATATAATTCTTGAAAAGAAATGTATCCTTTGCATCGACTACAGCCATAGTTTGACAGGTAATCACTCAGAAAATAGCAACAGGTAGTTGCCCCACTAAGAGGTGTCAAAAACAATGCTGCCAGACCCAGACACGGAGCATTGTGTCATACTGGCCCTGTTCGTTAGCTGTCATGCACTAGTCACACTGTTGGCATTGTTGTCTTCTGCAGCTATTATGTCTCCCGGTGGAAGCCGGGGGACATATTGGTTTAGTGCCCGTTTCTTCCGCTGCTTCTTCTTGTTGTTGTTGTTGTTGTTGTTCAGGTTCTTCAACACTTGGTTTCCATGCGATAAGTCTTGAAGGACTTGACAGAATTTGATGAAACTTGGTAGGATTATGTATCTGGGCAAGACCTGGGTTGGGATTGTATTTGGGTGACCTTGACCTAATTCTCAAGGTCACAGGGTCACTTATGTGAAATTGGTTTCCGTGCGATAAGTCATGAAGAACTTGATAGAATTTGATGAAACTTGGTAGGAGCATGTATATAGGCAAGACCTAGGTTGGGATTATATTTTTGTGACCTTGATCTAATTTTAAAGGTCACAGGGTCACTTATGGGAAATTGGTTTCCTTGCGATAAGTCATGAAGAACTTGATGGAATTTAATGAAACTTGGCAGGAGTATGTATCTTGGGAAGACCTAGGTTGGGATTTTATTTGGATGACCTTGATTGAATTTTCAAGGTCACAGGGTCACTTATGCGAAATTGGTTTCCGTGCAATAAGTCATGAAGAACTTGATGGAATTTGATGAAACTTGGTAGGATTATGTATCTAGGCAAGACCTAGGTTGGGATCGTACTTGGGTGACCTTGACCTAATTTTCAAGGTCACAGGGTCACTTATGTGAAATTGGTTTCCGTGCGATAAGTCATAAAGAACTTGATGGAATTTGATGAAACTTGGCAGGATTATGTATCTAGGCAAGACCTAGGTTGGGATTGTATTTGGATGACCTTGAGTGAATTCTCAAGGTCACAGGGTCACTTATGGGAAATTGGTTTCCGTGCGATAAGTCATGAAGAACTTGATGGAATTTGACGAAACTTGGCAGGATTATGTATCTAGGCAAGACCTAGGTAGGGATTGTATTTGGATGACCTTGACCTAATTTTCTAGGTCACAGGGTCACTTATGTGAAATTGGTTTCCGTGCGATAAGTCATGAAGAACTTGATGGAATTTGATAAAGCTTAATAGGCTTATGTATCCAGGCAAGACCTAGGTTTGGATTGTATTTGGATGACCTTGAGCGAATTCTCAAGGTCACAGGGTCACTTATGTGAAATTGGTTTCCGTGCGATAAGTCATGAAGAACTTGATGGAATTTGATGAAACTTGGTAGGATTATGTCTCAAGGGAAGGCCAAGGTTGGGATTGTATTTGGGTGACCATGACCCAATTTTCAAGGTCACAGGGTCATTTATGTGAAATTGGTTTCTCTGCAATAAGTCTTGAAGATCTTGATGAAAATTGCTAGAGTAATGTATCTAGGTGAGAGCTAAAATAGGATTGTAATTTTCAAGCAAACTTGGTCATTATGTCTCCCGGTGGAAGCTGGTGGACATATTGGTTTAGTGCCCGTTTCTTCCGGTTCTTCTTCTTCTTCTTCTTCTTCTTCTTCTTCTTCTTCTTCTTCTTCTTCTTCTTCTTCTTCTTCTTCTTCTTCTTCTTCTTCTTCTTCTTCTTCTTCTCCTTCTCCTTCTCCTTCTCCTTCTCCTTCTCCTTCTCCTTCTCCTCCTCCTCCTCCTCCTCCTCCTCCTCCTCCTCCTCCTCCTCCTCCTCCTCCTCCTCCTCCTCCTCCTCCTCCTCCTTCTCCTTCTTCTTCTTCTTCTTCTTCTTCTTCTTCTTCTTCTTCTTCTTCTTCTTCTTCTTCTTCTTCTTCTTCTTCTTCAATGCTTGGTTTCCATGCCATAAGTCTTGAAGGCCTTGACAGAATTTGATGAAACTTGGTAGGATTATGTATCTAGGCAAGACCTAGGTTGGGATTGTATTTGGATGACCTTGAACTAATTCTCAAGGTCACAGGGTCACTTATGTGAAATTGGTTTCAGTTGGATAAGTCATGAAGAACTTGATAGAATTTGATGAAACTTGGCAGGATTATGTATCTAGGCAAGACCTAGGTTGGGATTGTTTTTGGATGACCTTGAGCGAATTCTCAAGGTCACAGGGTCACTTATGTGAAATTGGTTTCCATTCAATAAGTCATGAAGAACTTGATGGAATTTGATGAAACTTGGTAGGCTTATGTATCTAGGCAAGACCTAGGTTGGGATTGTATTTGGATGACCTTGACCTAATTTTAAAGGTCACAGGGTCACTTATGGGAAATTGGTTTCCGTTCGATAAGTCATGAAGAACTTGATGGAATTTGATGAAACTTGGTAGGCTTATGTATCTAGGCAAGACCTAGGCTGGGATTGTATTCGGATGACCTTGACCTAATTCTCAAGGTCACAGGGTCAATTTTGTGAAATTGGTTTCAGTTCGGTAAGTCTTGAAGAACTTGATGGAATTTGATGAAACTTGGTAGGATTATGTATCAAGGTAAGACCAAGGTTGGGATTGTATTTTGGTGACCTTGACCTAATTTTCAAGGTCACAGGGTCATTTATGTGAAATTGGTTTCTCTGCAATAAGTCTTGAAGAGCTTGATGAAAATTGCTAGAGTAATGTATCTAGGTGAGAGCTAAAATAGGATTGTAATTTTCAAGCAAACTTGGTCATTTGTAATTTGTTATCACCTGTAGCTTATTCAGAGACGTAAGTGTTCCACCAGGAGACATTTGATTTTCTGTTGGAAAATCAGTCTGTTCTAGTTAAAATTGTGATTGAATTCTGTGTAAGTGTAGAATTTAACTCATTGTCCTTTCCTTAGTTTTGTAATCTTCTTTCTGAATAACTTGAAGTCTGTCAGTTAATGTTGATTGTTTCTGTCATGGTTTCAAGTAGGGCATTCAGGTTGAATTACCAGGCACCAAAATGTTTATGTTATGTGTTGCCTGGACTTATGTTTGAGTTTTGTGTCACTGTGGAGATTGTCACCTGTTCACAAGTATATAAGAACTTGGGTCTTGCTGAGAGACAGAGAGACACACAGAGTAAGACTCTCAGTAAATTGGAGATGCTGTCTGCTGTCAGTAATAAAGTCTGAGAGCAATTTGTTGAGTAAATGTCGTGTTGGATGGTCATTCTACAACTTACAAGGATCCCTCGGTCTACCCCCAAACGAGTGCCTACCAGAGCTACGTTCCCCTGACGCCCCCATATTGACCATAGATGATAAAATCACAAGGCTTTTAGATCGGCCAACCTGTCAGTAAGCTGACCTTATAGTTTCCTGTCGGCTTGTCATCCATCCATCCATCATCTGTTTGCCACAATTTAAATTTTTTACTTTTTCTCAAAAACCACAGACCAGATCCTCTTTAAACTTGGTGGGGATATATATCTTGGATAGGTCTCTACCATATTTGTTCAATTGGTCATGCTTCAAGCATTTTGGGATCTGTATGAATCTTTTTGTCCACGTTTTTTAATGCAGATCTTGTTCGCTGAAAACCCCTGGGATAATTCCTTCCAAAATTGCATAGGAACACTTCTGGGTACCCATAGATCTTAATTTATTCAACATGCAGTTTTTCCCAATGAATTTTGTGTTCAAGCTAATTTTGACTTCATTTTCAAGTACTAAGTACTTCATTCCATTGTGCTTAAACTTGGTGGAATGCACTGCCTTGTGGAAGGTTCAAACAAAGTTGTTCACCAAATTAATTTTTACCATATTTTTGACCTAATACATAAGATGACTCATTGCTGACAGATAATTAATTCATAATTTCCTGTACATTCAGCTGGAACAATCACAAATGTCTCATAAAATGGCCATAGCCAATGACCAATGCCAAAACAACTTCAGCAGGTTTAGTATGACATATGAAAACAGTGTCAAAGAAGCAACCTATACTGACCATGTAACACTTATTGAACGTGTCGAGAGTGAGGCATATTAATAAATCATTACAAATAAGCAAATGGCAAGAGTCCCTTCTAGTGTACACCATATCTACTTTCCTGTAGTGTTTCATGGTAAACATAGATCTGGGATCTCCCATCACTGCATGAGACTGACCCATTATGCCAGACATACTGATATTCCTACAGCATGTAGCATTCCCAATAAATGTAATTCCTAATTTCAATATTTTTTTAAAAATCAGAAATGACAGCAGTCAATAAATTTGGTGACCTTGTGTGCATGTCAAAGCAATTTGCCCAGTAGTTCCTGAGAACAAAAACATTTTTTTTGCAAAAAGTACTACTACTACTAACTACTACTGCTGCTGCTGCTACTACTACTACTACTACTACTACTACTACTACTACTACTACTACTACTACTACTACTACTACTACTACTACTACTACTACTACTACTACTACTACTACTACTACTACTACTACTACTACTACTACTACCACTACTACTACTATAAAATAACATAAATAAATAAATAATAATAAAAAATCTTTAAAAAATAGAAAAAACTTTTGCACCTTCATCTCACTTGCAAACTTGGTAGAGGCCCACCCCAGAGTCATCTGTGTATACATGTATCACTAAATTTGAAGCATTCCATATGCCCATTTTGATAAGATCGTAACACACAGTGTATTGCTCTATTCGTGTACAGCAGCAGCACTTACTACAGAAGTGAAAAATAGCCAAATAGCCTGAACACAGAAGAATCCATAAAAGGATGAAAAAAAAAATGTGAGCCACATGACTCTGGGTAACTCTGCATGCAACCCCAAGTAGTTCTAAAAAAGAATTTTTTTTTTTTTTGCTTTTTTGTTTGTTGTTGTTATAATTTGTTTTGTTTTGTTTTGTTTTTTTCTTTTTTTTGTGTGTATTTTGGGTTTTTTGTTTGTGTTTTTGTTTTTTTTTTGTTTTTTGTTTTTGTTTTTGTTTTTTTGTTTTTGTCTTTGTTTTCTTTTGTTTTGTTTATGTTTGAGTTTTGTTTTTGTTTGTTTTGCTTTAATTCATAAAGATTTCAAAATTTATGAAAAAAAAGGGAAAACAATTGCTTAATTCATATCTCCTGCACAAATTTGGTAGAGATCCATCTGAAAGCTTTCATGTGCAAAATCAAAGCATTTCATGTTATGGTTTTAGAGAAGTTGGTTTAGTCTGGCAGACAGACATGTGATACTCACAAACATACTTTCTAAGCTCTACTGACTGACAAGCCAGCAGAGCTAAAAATTGTCACAGATCATGGATGCAGAGCAGCTGGGAGTGAGCCGACCATATAGATGCTGTTTATGATGAAATTTGGTACATGTTATTGTATTTTACAGGCGTTTTGGCTCAGCAAACTTCTGCTTCACTCAGAAAAAATGGAGATGAATACTTCATGGATGCCTATGTTAAATACATAGAAATGGGCGGGGCCAGAGTAGTTCCTGTGAGGTAATTTCATTTGTTGTATATTCACTACATGCAGATATGTATAGTGTACAAGCTAACTGTAGAAATCAGAAAAATTAAAACATTCTTCACAGGAAGCTTTACATGGCATATACATGCAGACTAAACTGATCAAGCATACACACAATTTTACCAGAAAAATTTTAAAGTTTTTAATCAGCAAGTTTTTGGTTGACATACCGATATACTTTCATCCAGTTCCACACAAATCAAGCCTCTCCTGATGTGATGGAGGAAACTGGTTATAGCCTTTGCTGCTGCCTTGATCTCTCATGACCCAGCTCACATTAAGCTTTGTACTATCAAATCCCACTGGCTTACATAAACAAGGGTACAGAAGTGTTAATGTATATCTATGAAGGAGTTGAACTTGTAAGTCGAGCCCAGAATGTAGATTTTTGTAACTTGGTTAAAAACATGTTCATAGACTTTTGAAACACTTTACTCAGGGTGCTTCACTTACTTGTTTTAACGATTAAGTGCAATTGACATCTCTGCACCATGATGTATCTTGAGGGCTCTCATTCATGGCTTCTGTGTATCTAGAAGGTTCTTATTAAAGGCCTTTGTGTATCTTTACTGTTCTTACAGCCTGATTTGTCTGTGTGCCACTTTTGTAGCCAATGGAAGCACATGCAGAGATGAGTATTGTATTGATTAGAGGATTATAAAGTGTTAAAACAGGAACTTTTTTTGTTTTTTTGACCTTCCTCATTGTAAGCACAAGCTTATAATTGATGGTCTATCGTAGAAACTTACTCCTGGCTACACTATATTACAATGGAGGGGACCCCAGCCCGGGATCCCTTGCTTTCATCACAATACTCCAAATTTAGGCATGCAGGCAAGTTTGCTTGTTTACATTCCTTGGAGACTGCAAGATCACTGGAAATACCCAGCGATAGTGCATCAGCACTTGTGACGTCACAAGTACAACATGGAAGACACTTGCCAATTTGGACACTGCTTTCCCACCACGTCACTGGACGGGTGGACCGATTCTCAAATTAAGCTAACTCAACGATCAGTGTACACGTAGGCCTATTTACGTTAGCAACATCAATTGTTGACACCACCTATATAAATACCAGGTAGTCTCGATAGTCCCACAGTCCCTGATGATGCCCCACTAGAGGCGAAACCGGTCGGACTAACTGTGTTGTTTGCTGTCAGGCCCTTGCCTGGTTTTATTCATTTTCAGGAACTGAGGTATGCTGGAATTTAGCTGTGACTACATTTCAATAGCAACAGACAATTAATTTACATACAATGGAATCTCCCTATTAATACCATCAAACAGACTGAAAATTTGGTCTTAATAGGGAAATGGTCTGAATGGGCTGCAATTAAGGACAAACAAAAATGGGTCTGTAGATTAATGATCTTAATATAGAAATGGTGTCTTTATAGAGGTGGTCTTAATTGTAAATTCTACTGTACATTTTGTATTTTATATGATCATCCACTGGCACCCAGGTGGATTTAATTTTTGAAAAAGGGTCACAATGGATAAATCTTGAGGTTCTTTGATATTCATCATTTTACAACCAAACAATTTCATTGTATGATGCATTTGCTTCACGTGTGTGTGTCATGTGTTTGTGTGTGTGTGGCTCAATCCAATTACTTTTAAATTTGTGATTATTCTTGCATAAGCTAAAGCTGATGTTTGGGACGTACATGTATGTTTGGCTGAGCAGTCCTCTTGTGCTACATGTATTGTCCCCCTCAAGAAAGGCTACCTCTATAATGTGGCCACTATTCTGTGGATTAAATCAATGCTTTCACATTGACACTCTTCCCACACAAGCTGATAACCTTATCAGTTGGTATTTTTATACTAAATTGTCCATGCACACATACTTGCTTACATTGGCATGATAGATTTTAGATTCTACTTCAATGTATGAGAAATTTGGTGGGTATTGTGGAGTTATGTTCCTTGTAGAGCACCTTTATACAATTTTATTTACAGGACTCATGAACCAGACGACTACTACAATCAGCTTTTCCATCACATCAACGGGTTTGTAAATTTATCCTTCAGAGCTTCAATGAGTGCATGAACTCTTAAATTAAACCCTTTCCCCTTCAATGAAGACTGATTCAACTGTTTTCCTTGGCATGAGTTGGTAAGGAAAGTGGTTGACCTGGGAGATAGTATCTTTTTAGGTCTGTTACACTATTCACATTCAATTGTCTTTCAGTACTGTTGAAAGTATGGTAAAAAACATCAACCACATGCACATGACATTTGACCAGCAGCCAGTTTTGGCCAGTTTGAGGGGAAAGGATTAAAAATTAAGCTTCACTCTTTTTTCTGGTGGGCAGTGATGAGACTATATGTACAGCTAAAGCTTGATGCAATCTATGTAATGGAAAGATTGATGAGTGGAGCTTGTTGATCATATCTAAAGACATGGATGGAATCTCTAGCAAGCACATATATGTCTTCATTTTCATATATGGGGAACTGTCCTGTTGAGTTTTTCTTAATATTTATTAATAGGCCTTAAAGTATGACAAGCTGTTTTGACTTTTAACTTGAATTTTTTGTGTTAAAAATTCATTTCTAAATATAAAAAAAATATGAACAAATCATTTCTTACATTTGAGAGATCATTTTTGATGTAAGAAAATCAGTTCTTGATGCAAAATGAATTTAGTATAAAAAGTCTTGCACCCCAAAAACCTTATTCTAAATACAAAAAAAAAAAAAAAAATCTTACTGTCAAAATTTCTTGATACATGTTGGTTTTTTTTTCAAATAGGGAGATCATTTCATATATAAAAAATGCAGTTACTGAAAAAAATCATTACACATTGGCCTGAATTTTATATACCCCCAAAATGTGTTTTTAATGTCCTAAAATGTATTTTTGATATAAATATAGGCAAAATGTCAAGTGTGATGTATATGTTTTAATGGGTCATTCTGTTTGTGTGGATGTTGTCAGAGGAAAAAATGACAAGCCAGAATAACATAGTGCTGGGTTGAATTACCAGAAATATGAGAAGTCCAGTTTATGCATTTGTAATCAGATTATTTTCATAGAAACAATATATATGCTGTGCAATTGTGATTGAGTAAAATTTGGAGTTAAAATAAAAGAAATGTCACTCTCCAAATTTATAACACAAGTGAGGTGAAAAAATTCTGAAGAAGTTTTACTTTGATTTGGTTCATTTTGCCAACAAGTCCATGTAAATGAATGGCGTACATGCTTTTGTGAGATTGCTGCATTTTGACTTTAATATTTCATATAAAAAAGAAATCATTTTTCATATCAAAAATGTTTTAGAAACAGATAGAATTCTTGATATCATAAAATTATTTTCATTTCTACATTTTACTATTTATCCAGTATTTCTTGACATCAATGATTTCTATCTAAATATCATGAAGTGACTTCATGATATGAAGTCATACAGACTTAAATTGCATAAGGCGATCGAGTGGGGTACATTCTATCCAAAGATAAGAGAACAAAAGAAACAAATTAAACTCCAGATATGAGTGTAATTGATCTTTACACTGTTTTATTGTTAGCAAACACCATGAACATGTGTCACTCATTCTTCTTTTTCGTTCAGCCAGTTCATATTCTCATAATGGGAATCAACATATCAAAACACTAAGAAGATACAATTTAGAAACAGTGTAATGCACTGTAATGATCCATCTTGCACAAGAACTATGCAAGAACTGTTACAAATAGCAATATGGACATAAAGAAAGTAAACTACAACCCCTATTTATGTCTTCACATTCTGCCATAAATTTTGCTAATAGATGACTGTTTCCCGAAGGAACAGGAAGTTTCATGCAGTGATCTTGTTTCTCAAAGTTCACCAAGCTTAAAATGACGGCCTTTACAAATGTGCTTATGCATGGAAAACACCAGTTCTTATCTAGCTTTTGAAATATAAAAGAAATGCTAAATATTCATACAAGATGTTTTAAAAAAGCCTGCCGATCTTTCCCTATGATTTTAGGCAAGAAAACAGGTGAAAATATGTAATGTGAGAGTGTGTTGTGTTTTGCTTACAGCGTGTTATTTCCTGGAGGTGGGGTAGGACTCATCAATACAGGATATGGCAATGCAGCAAAGAAAATCTACGAGTTGGCAATTGAGGTAAATTAATAAATTCTGTACTAAGTACAATACATGTATTGGCAGCACAGTTTGTTATATTTATATTTATAGACTGAAAGGGACCTATGTGGACATGCAAAATTATTGTCAACTAACTTAAGAAAAATCACACATCTAACTTTCAGCCCTGTTCTTCATTAATTCATACTGATATAATTAAACATTGGACAAAATTAATAATACAAATGGAAGAAATGTTCGTATTTAATGGATAATTGGTGATTGCCAAGAGCAGACCCTTCCTGCAAATAAACATTAAAAAGGTGTGTTATAAAACTCATAACATCACAATTTACAAAAGTCTTTAAGACCACATCAGTCTGTGAAAATGTCCCAAATAACTGTAGTCCACAGCCCTTATCTGATTGCCACCTGCATCTGCTGCGTATAGCCATAGAGACTATAAAAGGATCAGTTCTATATGCTGGCACTGGAATCTACCATATTTTCCCTTTAAATGCCCAGTGTACTTAGGAAATTAAATCCAAACAAGATGAGAAGATTTGCTTGAAAGCAAATCTGTCTGTGTGCCTCCAAAAATTGCAAAAAATTTAATGCTAAAATTTTTGTTTGTGGTTTATCAGATGTGCCTTCAGTAAAAACCAATAAATTAAATTGGGAATACCACATCTACCTATAATAGCTGCGACATCAAACTTTTTAAGTGGTTTCAATTAGCACAAATTAAATATTTTACAATTTTAATATGTGGTTCATTGCATGCATCTACTGCACAAATCTATAAATTGAAAGTTGGAATGGCATCTCTTCCAATTTTCAACATTTAAACTTTTGGAGTGACCCTGATTAGCATTAATTTAAATTCTACAATTACTGTTTGTGGTTCATTGAATGTGCCCACAAACGTGTAATTTGAAGTTGGAATGGCAACTCTACCCATAATACTTATGAAGATATTCAAGATTTAAATTTTCAAATGGTCTGAATTTGCAAAAATGTCAAAATGTTCACTCTTCTTAATAAAACAGCAAGACTTTGTGAAAAGAGGTATTACCTGCCAAGTTTGGAGTTTTTAGGTCTAATAGTGTCCAATAAATGTGGCACAAAGCTGCTGGTAAAGGTAAAGAATAAGGAAGAAGGAGGAGGAGGAGAAAGAAAGAAACCCAACAAAAACAGAATGTCTGCATTGGCACACAGACATAATCAATAGTTGCAACCCATTCTCTAGCTATACTAACCATGCATCCTATTAACCTACACTTATTCAGCATTATGGAAAATATTGTGAAATTCCTTATAAGTGAGGACATAGTAAAGCCACCGAGCGAAAAACCTGACAGTGGCCAAGTCAAGCTGCATTACCTCCAAGCTTGTTGAGAGTCCAGCTAACAGTTTTGCAGAATTATAAAATTTAAAAAAACAAAAAAACAAAAAAAACATGTATACAAAAATATAATGAAAAATAGGAAAGAAAAAAAATCTCTGTGCCATCTGTTCAACAAATCAGGTTTGGTAGTACCCAGGAGTGTCTCCATGCAATTTTAAAGCAATTGGCAAGGCAGTTTTAGAGATGAAAAATTATCTCTGCCGACAGAAGGTCACAGAACTTCAATTATGTGATTGCTCATGTTCATCTGTCTGTTTGTGTGTACACCCATAAACTTTTTGCTTTTGGATGTGATACCAATCCATGGTTTACAAGGTAGCTGCTTCATCTATACAACTTCCAGGATTTATCACATATCTGGAAATCTATGTCCCAATTGATCTTAGTGGCACAACTGACAATATTGTGGAATATATAGATCAAAATGTAAAAATTTTTTGAATTCTGTGGGAATGCTCAGGAGGCAAATGTGTCAAAAGAAAACACTGGTGGTGGAACCTGTAGGTAAATGAAAAACATATGATCCAATATGTGTTGAGATCCATGAAATTCAATCATTATCTTGAGAAACAATTTGGCTAATTTTACCAGATGTACAACAAATGTGTATTATATATGGAAGTTTAGTATTATACAATATGGGTGACCTTAACTCATTCCACCCTGATGACGCTTTTTCCCGCTAATATCTAAATGTCGTCTGCTAAATGTATTTTACTAATTTAGGGATTATTTTTCAATATTTTGGATGAAACTTGCATGGAAGATCATTCCAAATTATATGCCTATGGTCAACAGCTTTCCTTGGCGCGCTCTGGGCGCAATGCGCCCAGAGCGTGCCAAGGAAAGCTGTTGACTCAGTCTTCTATCAGGGTGGAATGAGTTAACACACTCTCTCAAGATCATTAAACCTTACAAGAACATGTTTTTATATAATCTATGGGATTACCCAAGTAAAAGAAAGTGAATGGAATTCCACTGGAATCCCACTGACTTGAATGGGATCAGCAGGATCCCATTGGACCCATGACATGAATCTGAGTGTTTGCAAATGATATATACTACATATCTTGCATCCCTCTGCCAGACACAAATTAGACTGTTGTATGAAAAAACTGCCAATTGAAAGACCGTAAGTCTATTGATTCCCTTGTAAAGTCTCGGAACTAATGATACACAATAATTTAAAAAAAAAAAAAAAAAAATGGGATGAAAGGTGTCATTTTATCTGTAATCCAGAATGATATTTTCAACAAAAAAAAAAACAAAACAAAACAAAACATATATAAATAGTGTTTTTTCTATACTGTGTATATTTGTTATGTAGAAGAAACTTATAATTCCAAAAAAAAAAAAAAAAAAAAATATATATATAATTACAAATAGATAAAACTCACTGTATATTTGTATAATCAAATTATGCTGAGTCCACTGGAATCCCATCGGAAAATCTGAAATAATGCAAGGCCCATTACAAACAAAATGAGAGGTTAAGGATGTGAACATATAATGTCATGCATGTTTAATTCATATCCCTAATTCCTAGAACCTACCATAACTAAACACATAAACATTAATTGCATATATCACATGCTTATATAAACACACATGCATGTACACACATACAAGTGTCACAGGTTAAGCTTCAGTGCAATGCCAGAGAATGTTGTAGTTGTATATCCCGACAATATTCCATCAGAATTATCATCCCACTGGGATTTCGGTGGGATTGCTCCCAGGATTCCAGTGGAGCTGTCATCTCAATGGGATCCCGGTCCAAAACCACTGTTGACTGTGATCCCAGTGACTTTTTCTATAAGGAAAATGTGTAACATGTGGAATTTTGATGTTGCATAATATGGATGACCTTGACCTACTTTCTTAAGGTCATGGAGGGAATGCATTTCAGGCTAATTTTTGTGATAGTCATCTGGTTACATATCGGCCAAGCATTAAGTCCATTGTCGAGAAGATTCTACAAAGAAATAAACCACAGAGATTCATAAATTAAAAAAATCACTACAAAGTGACCATATGAGTAAACTTGGGGTAATCCCACCCAAGATATATCACAACCAAGCTTTAAGAGGATCTGGCAATTTTTTGAGGAGAAGTAAATATGAAAATTATTTGATTTGTTCATGGATGGATGAAAAATGTATGGGCTATGGAGTTTTGCCACCCTATAAACTAGCTCCAATGATTGACAAGTCAGCTGAGATAAAACTATTGGTATTTTGTTCATTGATTGGATGATGACAAATGTGCAGTTGAAACTAATTGAAGAAAGACAAACTGATCTTTTTATCATGCACATAACTGCTGTTTAGGTTAGGCTTCATTTGATTACTGCAAAATTTGAAATATATTTGAAACTATGAAGACAAATCAAAGATGGAAATATTAATGGACACAACTTTACCCTTTTTGGTTAAAAGAGTAAAAAAAAAAAAAAAAAAGACAAAAGCACCCTGCTTTCATGACTGTGATTATGTGTCCCCATGCAACGGGGGGGACATATTGTTTTTGTGCCCGTTTCTTCCGCTTCATCTTCTTGTTCTTCTTGTTCTTCTTGTTCTTGTTCTTGTTCTTGTCCTTCTTCAACACATTGATGTGTGCGTTGCGGACGCGATAACTCAAGAAAGATTTGACTTGGGAGGTTGAAATTTTTTGTGAAGATGTTCCTATATAAAACCTTGTTTGGGATTGCAGATGGGTGACCTTGATTTATTTTTCAAGGTCACATGGGCATGTCATGTAAAATTGACGCGGATGCAATAACTCTGCAATGATTTAACTTGAGGTTGAAATTTGACATGATTATGTACCATAATATGAACTAGGTTGGGATTGTAGATGGATGATCTTGACCTATTTTCAAGGTCACATGGCCACTTTTAAAAATCATTGCAGATTCACTCGAAAAAGATTTGACTTAAAGAGGTTGATATTTTGTGTGATTATGTTTCTATGTAAGATTTTTGTAAGACTTTGCTTGTAACTGCAGATGTATCACCTTGACCTATTTTTCAAGGTCACATGGGCATGTCATGTGAAATTGACGCCGACGCAATAACTCCACAAGGATTTGACTTGAGAGGTTGAAATTTTGCATGATTATGTACCATAATATGAACTAGGTTGGGATTGCAGATGGGTGACCTTGATTTATTTTTCAAGGTCACATGGGCATGTCATGTAAAATTGACGCGGATGCAATAAATCTGCAATGATTTAACTTAAGAGGTTGAAATTTGACATGATTATGTACTATAATATGAACTAGGTTGGGATTGTAGATGGATGATCTTGACCTATTTTCAAGGTCACATGGCCACTTTTAAAAATCATCGCAGATTCACTCGAAAAAGATTTGACTTAAAGAGGTTGATATTTTGTGTGATTATGTTTCTATGTAAGATTTTTGTAAGACTTTGCTTGTAACTGCAGATGTATCACCTTGACCTATTTTTCAAGGTCACATGGGCATGTCATGTAAAATTGACTCAGACGCAATAATTCTACAAGGATTTGACTTAAGTGGTTGAAATGTTGCATGATTATGAACCATAATATGCACTAGGTTGGGATTGCAGATGGGTGACTTTGACCAATTTTTCAAGGTCACATGGGCATGTCATGTAAAATTGACGCGGATGCAATAACTCTGCAAGGATTTGACTTAAGAGGTTGAAATTCGGATGATTATGTACCATAATATGAACTAGGTTGGGATTGTAGATGGGTGACCTTGACCTATTTTCAAGGTCATGTGGCCACTTTTTAAAAATCATTGCAGATGCACTCGTGAAAGATTTGACTTAAAGAGGTTGACATTTTGTGTGATTATGTTTCTATGTAGACTTTTATAAGACCTTGCTTGTAACTGCAGATGTATGACCTTGACCTATTTTTCAAGGTCACATGGGCATTTCGTCAAAAATCAACAATTTGAAATGTGAATAAAGAGTGTACCTTCACCATATTTGTAGATCATTGGAATCGGTATGCCTATTATTGAAAATAAGGGTGACAATAGTAAGGGCGCACGGGGAGACATTTGATTTTCTGTTGGAAAATCAGCCTGTTCTAGTTTGAATTACATGTGCAATGTTTGCCTGCAGGCCAATGATAAGGGGGACTACTTTCCTCTGTGGGGGACATGCCTTGGGTTGGAGGAGATGTTAGCACTTCGTGCTGGAAGAGATGTACTGGTGGACTGTGATGCAGAAAATGTTCTCATGCCTGTCGTCCTACAACCAAGTATGCATAATTTTCTGTAAATGTGTTATAATGATTCCTATGCTGGTCTCGGAAGAGTCCCTCTACATAGGCAGATATATAGTTAACATTCCAGCTACTGAGGGTATTTTTAAACAAAATATTTATATGTATATGAAAAAAATGTTGGATTGTTCAAGGTTATTAACCCATTCCAGGTCAGAATGGCTTACGGCATGGGTCGGGTGAATTGCGCTCAACCTACATCAATGGGAGCTATTGACCTAGGGCACGCCATCATGGCTGATCTGACATACAAGTCTCAGCAAAAATGTTTTCTAGTAACAAGAAATTTAAGTAAAAATGTAAAAGCATATGAGCATTTATACTCATGTGCCTTTTGGTGATTTGAGCTGGCAGGGCTTAACATGGCGAAAATGTTCGGTGTTAATACAGTGCTGGCTCATTGTCATGCTGATGAAGGTGTTTACAGGGAAGACGGACTTATAGCAAAGCCAACTGATGCATGTAATGAGGGGACATTTAACATAGGTGTAACATGGATGTGTGGCATGGTTAATGTTGTGCAGGCCATGGATTTTGCAAGAGAAAAATTAACCCCAAAATGTTAGTATTTTTAAAGTATGCACAGTACAAATCAATTTAAATGCATTGGAAAATAAAATTAGAATAATGTGTTTCATGAAAAACTTAAAAATGTAAATCAATTAAAAACATTTGAGAGAGACCCTTTAATGTATATAGCCTCAAAAATACTGTTTGATGACAGTGATAGCTATGCACCTGAAATGTACACTTATAATGGTATTGAGGAAGGTCTGTGTAATGCCAATCCTGGTGCAGTCCACAGACTGTGCATACATGGCACATCTGCTTAAAGTGGCCAAAAAAGCACCCACAGGTCAACAGTTTTCTCCTTCAATATTTAATTGATGCTGCTTATGGAAAACATTTTGAATGAGAGTTCGTCATCAAAGTCTGAAGATGAGACCTATCAAGATAACATGCTCCAGGTCAACAGCTTTCCTTGGCATGGGTTGGGCACTTAGTGCCAAACCCATGCCAAGGAAAGCTGTTGACTCAGTCTTAATTCAAGGGGAAAGGGTTAAATGTCACAGTAATTACCACCAGTATTTCAGAAAAGCTTCAGACCACAACGCTGACAGGAAGATTGATAACATAAATTTTGTTTGATTTCTCCATTCAGAGTACAAGACAAGTCGGATGTTCCAAGGGATGTCAGACAGAGTACTGCACACCTTGACTACCTGGAATGTGACAGCTAACTTCCATGTTAGATGTCTCACACCACAGGTATATGTACATGCACTCATATAGTCACAATACAGTGATGCCTAATGTATGACACCACTGTTTTTGCCAGCCAAATATGATCTCATATGTCAGGTGATCTTTTACAGGTAAAGTTCACATAGAAATAGAGTCCATGCAGTTTCTTGAAAAAGAAAGATTGACAGATGGTTCTGATGGCAGGTGCTGCTTTATTGTGTATTATAATTTATGTACTGTGCACATTGTGTATTATAATTTATGTACTGTGCTGCAGGATTCTTGTTTGGATCTCGCTGGCTGCCCCAAGAACATATACATATACCTAATGTCATTACATGTATGTCTTAAATCCTAACTGCATATCAAGATGATGCACTCGAGAATTACACAAAAACAGACATCTGAGATATGTACACTCTCTTTCATTTATATATGCTAAGTATTGGTTGTGTAATTATAGTCATTGGCAATATTATCATGGTTAATTGACAATCCATGATATTATACATCGGTGCATATACATGTACAAAACCAATATACACAACTGAATAAAAACACGGATAGAAAAAATCTGTAGTAGGAAAAGACTGCCTGATGGTGCTGCTGTACTGTGGCTACATCCTAGAAGATCGAGCTACATGAAATGGAGCTGCTGTATAGCTGCTATAGAGCAGCTCCAACTGTTCAGGTTGAGGAACAGGTGTAGGAACTATATAGTAGCTATGCCGCGTGAGTAGCCCAAACTGAGACTGCCCTAGATACATAAAGACTTCTGCAAGGAACAAAGACTGGGTGATACTGTTCTGGGACATGCATATTGGGTCTAGTAGCTGTATCTAATACAGATATCTGTATTAGAAATACAGATATCTGTATTAGAATTACAGATATTTGTTTTACAAATACAGATATCTCTATTTCTAATTCAGATATCTGTATTAGAAATACAGATATCTGTATTTAAATGGAAATATCTGTATTTTAATGCAGATATCTGCATTTAGAAATACAGATATCTCTATTTGTGAATATTTACAGCTTTGGCTTGCCATATGCAACAGCTGTGACATGTACATATTAGTTAAATTTACAGAACTGTTACATAGCTGCTTCATGTACTTCAGGGAGTGATGCAGCAGCGACATGTGCATAGCCACTTTTGAACTGCTACATTTTCTACAGCTGCTGTGTCCATGGTCACTGTTGAAATTTTAGACTGAGAAGTCCTGTTATATGTCAGCCTAGATTATGTCATTCAACCCCGTAGAATGAAACACGTATTACACATGTGTGTGAAAGATGTGTAGAAATCCATCCACTTTATGCTGCACTTATGATGAGTGATGTTTCACCTATGATCAGCATGTAGAAGTAACAAAACCCCAAAAAAGGCTCCAAATGTGGTTTCAGTAAAATTGGGGGTTAAAGCCCTTAGATAAATTTAAATTAGGCCTACTTGTCTTGCATTATATAATTGGAAAAAAACCCCTCAAACTAAAAGTGCTAAACAGAAACTTCAGCTTATTTGGAAGATTATAATGAAGTTTGTGCCAGTAGTCTCTGTGAATGGTGACCCATCAGTTGTTAAGTGCTATGTAGTCTCTGAAGCTGGTTTTACATACACTGTTGGCCAAAATGTTTAACAGCAAAACAAATGGATAGACTTGCAATTGTCTGTCAGTGACATTTGGAAATTTGATCATAAATCTCCACATTTTCTTTTAGGAAAAATAGTATGAATTTACCTAGGGTAGCCAAAATCTTCCTGCATCAGTCACAAATAATGCATGGCAACTGGTGTCTGCCTGTCATGTTGCTGATTTCAAAAGATCCAAGGATCCACAGTCATGTTCATTCTTTGTGCCTCTCTTTGACTTAACTGTGAGTGATACAATCGATGCAATTGACAATTATGCTATACTCATCCTTATTTTATAAATTGACACAGGAGTAGTAGCTGATATGTGAGTTCAGTTTCACTGTCAATTTGCTTAATTTTTCTGGGTTTTTATTCACTTATTTCACTGATGGTACAAAACCGTGAAAATAAGAACACAACGAAAGAGTATTTTAATATATATATATAGCTTTAATAGGAACTATGTTGAAAGTTTTGAAATCAAAATTCCACAAATGCCTGAAATGCAAAAACTGAAAATTTATATTGCAAAAATAAGTATATAAGTATGCAATTTTTACTCCTTGATATATGCATGAAAATTAAAGAACAAATATTCATGAATTTCCAGTGCATTTACGTTTACAAACTTTAAGCAATTATTAATGTGTATAAAAATGACAAAGTAGTTATCTATGCAGCTGCATCAAAATGCTTCATGCAATCTACCATCTAAACATGCTTTACAAAGACAAAAGAGATACTTAATTTTGGTTTATGTTTCATCCAATTTTGCTTGCAACTCAAAAATGAAAATGTGACATAATTAGTGACAGACATGGACACTGTATAGACTTTGCAATTTGGAGTCCTTGTCTTACTATACTATGTGCAGTTGGGACTGAAGCTTGGATAGATAATAACCACTATACCATGTGCTTCAGGAATTTAATGCTTGGGAATACATGTACATGTACATGTATACATATTATACAATTGTGGTATTGGTTGCAGGTGATATATATGTATGGCTTCAGTCCCTATCATAAGCAGCAGCGATTCTTCATCCAGGGTTTGAAGGCAAACCCAGGGAACAGATGGATTTGATGTGTTGCCTGCATGCTGCATGCATATACTAATTAATCAGATAAGACCAGCCACTCCCTGTGGAATGCTGGGCATACAGTCAGTATTCTTGCTCCAAAGGGGGAGTAGTTTTCTTTCTTCTCAGAGTTGTGGAGGTGTTTAAGCATATCTATCAAATACTTTCCGTCAAAATAATCCTGTAAGATTAGTTAGCAAGTCAGATGGCAGCAACCATCATGCACCAAGATGAGCTTATTTCATATTCTTAGTTTCTAGTGTGCTGTCTACATCATGCCTTTTTTTCTCTCTTTTTTTTTTTTATTTGACAGGTTTTCCAACGAAGCACCGCAATAAACTCATTTTTCGACATACTATCTGTCAATAGGGACAACAATGGCCTGGAGTTTGTGTCCTTGATGGAAGGCAAGTGTATATATATATATACATATCCTGGTATGCTGATGCTGTCCACACTGAGGCGCCAACTTTAAGTGTAGAATTGATTCCAATTGACTGGCATAATTATGTCTGTGTTGGCACACAGACATATTGTTTTTCTAGGAATTCTTTCTTTCTGCTTTACAGGCAAATTTGTCCGACATTTCATTTGAAAAGTATTACACGTAGAAACTTCAAACTTGGCACAATTATACTTCTATAGATGAAGTCTCGCCTTTTATAACGAGAGGTCATGCTTTTCAAAATTATGCAGATGAGGGCTAATTAAAGTTTTAAATCTTCAATATCTTATATACTATAGTAGATGTGGTTCCGAATGTACAGGAGTTCGATCATAGCAAGGCAAAGGTCATCTCAAATGTGAAGGTCATGTCCAGGTCAAAGGTCAATTTTAGGCCAAAATGTCACTTTTGAGGTCAAGGTTCACTTCAGGTAGAGGTGATCTCAAGGTCAAAGGTCATTTCAAGGTCAAAGGCCACTTTCGATGGTGGCTTTTTTCTAGCCATAACTTGGTCAATTTTTATCTAATTTTGATCATGTTGGGCTCAAACTGTAGCTATTGTAACACTGCACATTTTTGAAACTTACATGTGACCTCTAAAGGTCAAAGATCAAGGACATTTGGACCTATGAAAGTTTCACCCAGTCATTACTTGGCCAATTTTCATCCAATTCTAATCATGTTGGACTCAAATTGTACGTATTGCAACACTGCACATTTTTTTAAGAACATGTAACCTCAAAAGGGCAATGGTTAAGGTCATTTGGCCCTTTGAAAGTTTCATTTTGCCATAACTTGGTCAATTTTCATCTGAATTGGTTCATGTTGGGTAAATTGTGGGTATTGTAACACTGTGCAATTTACATGTGAACTGTAAAGGTCAAAGGTCAAGGTCATTTGGACTTTGAAATTTGCATCCAGCCAGAAGTTTAATGGAATGTGAAGTACCAAAGGATAAAAGTTGTAGCATTTAATACTTACAACTTTTGAAGGCATACAGACAGATTTGCTTTGAAGCAAATCTTCTTTTCTAGTTGAACCCTGTCTCCCTTAAAGTGGCATCACCAAAGCTAAGTTTTCATAAAAATCATCATATGCACCAAAATAATATTTTGTATATACATTTTGGAAAGCTATAGTGGTCATATACATGCTGAATGAGAAAACAAACTGAAGAAATTATTATTGAAAAGTGAAATGTCAGCACAAAAAATTATAACCTTTAGTCAAGGATCCACATTACCATGTGTTTACAACACCATGTAAATGAGGACAGTGTGCTGTCAGTCAAGCACATATCAGGTAAGGGCTCAATGAAATTTGGTCAAGTTGCTCATTGGCTTCCGGTCCCCGCCTATTCTTCCTTCCTCCTTGAAACCTCCTTACCCACCAGCAAGGGACAGACAATGGGCCCCCACCCCCACCCCGATACTGCCTGAGAGCAGTCTGCAGTAAGGGAGCTGCTGTCTATTTCCACTTTTCAGGTCCTGGAGATCTAGCAAGACCTGTGAATCCTGGAAAACATGGCAAGCGCCTGGGGTGGGGGGTGGGGTGGTCATGTGGTTTTGTAAGGCAGCGTCCAGGTGAAATGGGCCCGCCAGGTCTTGGCCTAGCTGACCGCGGAGGCATCCACCCAATACAAGTCTGAAAAAAGACCTAGGCCTACTCTGGGTATGCTGAACTCTAAGCTGCAACCGAGTCTAAACACCAAGGGCACCATAAACTGGAACACAGTAGCTGCCTTAAGGGGACAAGGGAAGTTTAACGGACAAGTATCAGGAACTTATGCAAAGGAGCCTTCTAGGTCGGCAAGGTGTTAATGCCCTGTCCTCCAGCACAATCAATTCGCACAGGTAGTGCTGGTTAAAAGTTGGAGAAGATCCCCTGTGGCAAGCCCAGAGGATATCGACAAAAGCAATGTTCCTTAGGGCTCGCTAGGAGGCATTAAAGGCTTGCACCTTGTGATCTCTAGCCGAGACCTCCTTTGGGGCTCAAGGTCTGTCCAAAGCATTTTATAGGCTTTCATTGGATGGTCTAGCTGCTTAATCCACAATGAGGTCATATTTTGGCAGACACTTCCTTTTGGGTCTAACCTAGGGGCAAAACAATGTGGATCTCTGACGCCTGGCACCATCTATGTGGGAGAGATACCACGGCACTCTCTACAGTGTCAGCCATATTTTGAGAGACATTAAATTATCCAATCTGCTCACAGACAGATATCTGTCGGCATTGAAAGCTATCTCGCCAACAACACAAGTATTTTCTCCTACATAAGCCATGTTGGTAATTACACTGATTGTCGAAAGTTGAGACCAGTTAGTTCTTCCAAAGATGTCAACCCCCAATTGTTTTTAATTGGGAGATCAATGTGAAACATGCATCAAAGTAAGGGAATTTGGATGACAAAACATGGGGTTTTATCCACAAAACCCTGTCCCTGAGTTTCATGACAAAACCCTGTTTTTTTGTTTTTGTTTTTAACAAAAATTCAGGGTTTTGTGTCAGCTGGTAGTCTAAAGATTGTTCGTGTGCTGATTGCATCTTCAAACCCCTAAACATTTGTATCTTCACAAACTTATGGCATCCCATCAGCTTTCTCATGTGATGATTTAGAACTCAACAGTTTTTCAGTATGGTAGGGAATAGGACTTTGCTATTTGATTATTGGACTTGATAGTCTGCAAATTTGGTCTTACTGATTTGGGTTTGTTTCTCTTTATATGTTTGGCCTTCATCTACATGATCTATCTGTGTAATCTGGAGACTGGAGTTGAGTCGCACACCATCAGTCCATGCATGATGTGTTGGTACATACCCTCAACTGGCGCCATTAATTACTAGTAGCAGAATTTGGAACTAGTGGTTCATTGAGTTTTATCGGTGCTCATTTTATTAATTTGACCCCTAATTGGCAATTACAACCAAAAGTTATTTCTTCTTTTTTAATATTTGGATTTTTTACACATGGAATGCCATAGGTCAGCCTTCCATTTAAAAACTGTCATATGTATATGATGACATAATATGTAAAAAGAAAATATTCCAGGTTTTGAGTTATTCAGAGTTTAAATTTAATGCTTACACAGGTGCCTTATTTTAATTTTCATCAATATAGGTTTATGGAATTTGAAAAGATGATTAAATTTTTGACAGGTATTTTTATGTTTAAATTATGAATGGGATATTTTCAGTTATATTTCAGAATTGGTTTGTTATGAGCTTAGATGCACATGTATGTTCATACTCTATGAGACTAAAACACAATTTTTTATGTCTTCTTGTACATGTGTCTTTTCATCTTTTTCTATGAAACATCATGATCCAAAGGTATGGAACCAAATACCTTCAAATATATCACAGATAATGTCTTAATCCTTATTTAAATGAAAGCCATGAATATTTTATTTTGTGATTTAGAAAATATTAATGTATTTGGTGATATATAGATTTAGTTTTGTGATCAAATGAATTTAAGTATATGAAAGAGTAAGGATGTGTATTTTAGTTACTGTAAATTGCTTTTGTTTCACTGTATTTGTAAATTTACTTATTTTGCTGGTGACACAAAACTGTGAAACTTTGTTTCACTTGTTAAGCTTTGTTTCACTTGTTAAACTTTGTATCCTGTGCACCTTCCAGCCCAAAACTATCCTTTCTATGGGTCACAATGGCACCCTGAGAAATCAGTTTTCATATGGGATGTGTCGAAGAACCTCAATCATTCTCAAGGTGCCGTTGAAGTCACACAGTACTTCGCCAACTTCTTCGTAAATGAAGGTAAGGTATTCCTGTTCCATGTTTCACTGTTTACTAACCAGTCACACTCTTGTATAAGTCACATACAGGGGATAAATTAGAGTCAATGAACAATGGTAAGCTCAGTGTGAACTTGAACAAGTTATTATTGTGCCCATTGCAAGGAAACAGTGGTATATGAGGCCAGTGGCCATATTAATTAAACCAAACTGAGTTCAAAATTCAACTAAGTTGAAAACAAGAGGACTGTAACAGTCCTGTGCGCAGCTGACTAACTTACCCTATGACCTTGGAAATGAGGTCAAGTTCACTCACCTGTTCTGAATCTAACTTTCATAGAGGGCCATCCCCATGTGCAAGATCAGTCACAGTACAAATACTTCTCAGGTTATCACGTGACCAGTAAAATCCATGGTAGTGGTCCTGTGACCTTGAGAATGAGGTCAAGGTCACTAATGTACAGTATCAATCTTTCCTAAATAGAGGACCACCAACAAGTTCAACATCAAGGTCCTACCTTCCACAGTTCTCAAGTTACAAAATGAAAAGTAAAACTCATGTAAGTGTCTGGGTCCCAGTGACCTTGGGAATGATGTTAAGGTCACCTTTGTACTGTCTAAGTCTGGCCTTTGCTCAAGACAACCATCATGTTCAACATCAAGGTCCAAGTTCAAATAGCTCTCAACTTGTCAGGTGAACAGTAAAATTTGAGCAAGTGGCCGTATGACCTTGGGAATGAGGTCAAGGTCACTTGTCTATTGTCTAAGTCTGGCCCTTATTAAGGACAACTAGCATGTGCAGTATGAATGTCCTACCCTTAATAGTTCTCAAGTTACCTTATAAATAGTGAATTTCATGCACCTTGCCTTGTGACCTTGGAAATGAGGTCAAGGTCACTCATCTACTGTACATGTATCACCCTCATACCCAGAAGTGTCCATATGCAATTTCAAAGCAATTGGCTGAGTATATACAAGGATATCTTTTGAAGATTTGGCCAAAAAATGAACAAAAACATCATAAAAAAAATCCAAAAATCATTGGACTGTGACCATTTGAACAAACTTGGTAGATACCCACCCAAGGAACACCCCCCCCCCCCCCCAAGTTTGAAGTTGATCTAGCTGATGGTTTCGCAGAAGAAGTCAAAAATTGTCAATTAGCATTGCAAACCCTAATGACTTTGCAATCCCCATTGACTTGCATGGTAATCAATAGGCATGTAAAACCAACAAGAAAAAATCCTAAAAATACGAAAAATCACTGGACCGTGAACATTTGAATAAACTTGGTAGAAACCCACCCAAGACACATCCCCACCAAGTTTGAAGTGAATCTGGTAAACGGTTTTCAGATGAGGTTGAAAATGTAAACTACTATTGCAATTCCCATTGACTTACATAGTAAACAATAGGAATGTATGCATTGACCAACAAGTACCCAAATTGAAAAATTTGTTAAAAACCAGGGATCCACAGCAATGCCACCTGGTGAACAACCTTGTGTGACCCTTCCACAAGGAACATATCCACCAAGTTTCAGCACAATCTGAGAGATGGTTTTGGAGAAGTCGAAAAAAGCAAAAATGCACAAAAATTCTTTAAAAAAAATAGAAAAAAATCACAGTGCCACCTGCTGAACAACTTAAGGTCTGGGGGTCCCCAGAAGTGTCCCTATTGAATTTCAAAGTAATTGGCAAATCGGTTTCGGAGAAAAAGATTTTTGAAGATTTCCCCCTAAAATGAACAAAATAATTCATTAAAAATTGAAAAATCACTGGACCGTGACCATTTGAATAAACTTGGTAGAGACCCACCAAGACACATCCCCACCAAGTTTGACATGAATCTAGGTAATGGTTCTGGAGATGAGGTCGAAAATGTGAATTCACATTGACTTACATTGTAAACAATAGGAATGTTGCACCGACCAACGGGTACCCGAATTGAAAAATTCGTTAAAAATCAGGGATCCACAGCAACGCCACCAGGTGAATGCCTTGTGTGACCCATCTACAAAGAACATATCCACCAAGTTTCAGCACAATGTGAGAGATGGTTTTGGAGCAGAAGTCGAAAATTGCAAAAATGTACAAAAATTCATAAAAAAATTTAAAAAAAATTGCAGCGCCACCTGTTGAAGAAATTAAGGGCTGGGGGTCCCCAGAAGTGTCCCTATACAATTTCAAAATAATTGGCAATGTGGTTTTGGAGAAGACAATTTTTTAAGATTTCCCCCAAAAATGAACAAAAAAATTCATTAAAAATCCAAAAATTACTGAACCGTGACCATTTGAACAAACCTGGTAGAAACCCACCCAAGGTACATTGCTACCAAGTTTGAAGTCAATCTGGATGACGGTTTTGGAGTAGAAGTCAAAAATGTGAATTAGCATTAGAATGTCCATTGACTTACATAGTGATCAATAGGAAAGCTGCATTGACTGACAAGTACCCGAATTGAAAAAATTGTTAAAAATCAGGAATCCACAGTAGTGCCACCTAATGTACTAATTTGTTTCACCCTTCTATCAGGAACATATCCATCAAGTTTCAGGTTAATCTGAATGAAGGTTCTGGAGAAGTCGAAAATAGCAAAAACACACAAAAATCATGAAAAATAGAAAAAAATTGCAGTGACCTCTGGTGAACAAATTAAGAAATAAAAGTCCCTGGGAGTGTCCCTGTGGGATATCAAAGCAATTGGTTGAGCGGTTTCGGAGAAGAAGATTTTTAAGATTTGCCCCCAAAATGAACAAAAAAATCATAAAAAATCCAAAAATCATTGGACTGTGACTGCTTGAACAAACTTGGTAAGAACCCACCCAAGGCACATCCCCACCAAGTTTGAAGTGGATCTGGCTAACGGTTTTGGAAAAGAAGTCGGAAATGTGAATTGTGGACGACGGATGACAGACCCTCACAAAAGCTCAGCTGACTGATAAGTCAGCTGAGCTAAAAATTGGACTGTAACTAGGGTAACACTTGACACACTTTTTTCTTTGACATGTATCTGCATTTTGAATAAACTCATAATGAAAGTCTTGAACATTTTTATCCAAAACTAATTAGTATCTTTGGTAGAAGACTGGATGAGTAACACTATTTTCTAGGCACAAAATGCAAAATGAGTGTAACCGTAGTTACAGTCCAATTTTTGAACTTAGTTTGTTTTATGAATACGGAAAGGTTTCATTGCTTAATTGTTTGTTTTTTTTTTTAAATTAAACAATGTGCAAAACACTTTTAGGTTAAATTTGTTGAAGGAAAGAAAATGAAGAATGCATTTGTAAAATGTTTCTTATTTAAAGACAAATTAGAGAACTTCAAGATAACTCTCCTTTTATTAAAGTAAAACAAAAATAGACAAAATTTACTTTTTATTTGAATATGTGACATTTGTGTTAGTTGTAGTGCTGGGCTGGCCAGTATCATTGAAGACTGAAGTACATGTATCTTTAATGTATGTACAGACAGATAGATCCCAATACCAAGCATAGCAAAATACATGTGTGTTCCTCTTGCCAAAATGGCAATATGGATAAAATTAGCTGTTTAAAAAAGTCATAGTCATTTTCTTCAGAGCTTCATATAAAAAGGAATCAGCATACATACCAGTATTTGGAACAGGTATTCATTATGCCCACAAATGTTAGGAAGTTTAACTGTTTCAGTGCCAAGCATGACTTAAGTCAAACTAGTCTGAATTATCATAAGGATCCCAAATCTGTACTCCTCGTAAAAAGACCTTTCCTTCAAGTACATGTACCAGCATGCCTATAGTTCCAGAGAGAATATCCCAAGTCAACAGCTTTTCTCGGTGCGCATTGTGCCCAATGTGTGCCGAGAAAAGCTGTTGACTCAGTCAAACATTTGACACTCAAAAGAGTTAAGTGTTAGTTTAGCATAAGTATTTATCATTGTAAATGCTTGTCATCATTGCCTGGTGATGGGATCACATACTGAAAATTCACTTGATATCGCTGAATCTTTATTTTTGCTGATGTTCACTAAATCATTACAATAAAAAGGCAAAATTGCATTTTAATGTAAGTGAAATAGGATCAATGTCCAAAATAATGAAATTAAAAGTGCAGTTAATTTTCTGAAGTGCAATAACTGTGAAAATTTATGCTAATGACAATAAGTGCATTTACAGTATTTTAAAGTAAAATATGCATTTTCTGTGTTTTGAACTTATCATTTCAGTACCATCTGAAAAACCTACTATGTCTCCCAAAATGTGTTTGTTTTATATGTATAGCACTGTATATTTCTAGGGACAACTTTTGAAAACATGAATGAGTAAAATTAAATTTTTAATTTTCATAAATAAAAAAATTGACAGCATTTCATGTGTAAGAACTAACTACAATTCAATTTAATCTGATAACAATTTAAAATCTTATATTTTGATTAGCCTCATCTTCTGAATAAAAATGCTTGCATGTTTGAACAAACCATGTGTGCTTCCATTGTATTCTGTCATGTTTGTCCCTTTCAGGAATGTATATAAGTTTTGTAGTTATCTTTCCAGACAAAATGAAAATAATTGAAGAATTTAGTGCTGAAATATTTTATAAAGCTCCATTAGATTACTAGATTAAATCAGTCTACTTTTGTGTATTATTCCAGCCAGAAAAAATACCCACCATTTTCCATCCTTGGCAGAAGAATCTCGGTCACTGATTTCCAATTGGCATCCAGTGTTTGAGGGAGCACCAAGTTTTGGAAACAACTACTACTTCAACTACACAAAGCATTCTTCAGGCAAAAGTATTGCACAATATGTACAGATGAAAAGGGACTTAGGGGATGGGTCTGCTCGTACAGGTGAGCCATGGGTGAGGCATAACAGTGGACAAAATATATAGGGCATGTAGGGTGGGAAGAAACTTATGCCACTGGTAAAGAGACTCATGTGGTTGGGATTAATTGTGGGAGACAAAGGGTTGTCATTATCCACTCCAGTCAATGTATCATCTCAAATTCAGGTGAGTCCCCATCCTTAACCACTCCAGTCAATGTATCATCCCAAATTCAGGTGACTCCCCTGCACAAATTTCCCAAAAGGGCTCCTTCCTTCCTTCCTTCCTTCCTTCTTTCCTTCCTTCCTTCCTTCCTTCCTTCCTTCCTTCCTTCCTTCCTTCCTTCCTTCCTTCCTTCCTTCCTTCCTTCCTTCCTTCCTTCCTTCCTTCCTTCGTTCCTTACTTACTTACTTACTTACTAATTTGTCTGACATGTCTTTTGAAAATATTATATATAGAAACTCGAAACTTGGTATGATTATACTTCCATACATGAAGTCTTGAGTTTTTGTAAAGAGGTTTAATGCTTTTGAAAATTATGCAAATTAGGGTTATTTGAAAATTTAAATCTTGAATATCTCCGAAACTAGTATAAGTACAGGCAAGGAAGGTGTCTACCCTCCTTGGTACAGGTAATCAATCCTAACTCAATGCCTATGTTTCCAACACTGCACATTTTCATATTTTACAAATGACCTCTAAAGGTCCAGGTCATTTTACCATTTGAAATTTTCTTCTAGCCATAACTCTGTCAATTTTATCCAATTTTGATCATGTTGGACTCAAATTGTAGGTTTTGCAAGACTGCACATTTTTCTAATTTACATGTGATCTCTAAAGGTCAAAGGACAAGGTCACTTGGATTTTGAAATATATTATTGCTATGAGCATATCCAATAAATAATGAGCAAAAGTTCTTTTCTTCTTTTCTAGTTCTTTCTTTCATTCAACTCATAGATTTGTAACACTGCACACTTTAGTAATTATACATGGGACCTCTAAAGGTCAAAGCCATTTTGCCTTTTGCCATTTGAAATTTTCATCTAGCGATAACTCATCAGCACAGAATGAGTCATTGCTGCAGGATAATTTATGCATGAAGCCACACAGCATCACCATCAGACTCGATCACCACCATCTTCGTCTGATAAGCTAGGGCATCATGATTTGGTGACTGGTGAGCCTGTAACTGAAGGTCCAACGACACAGGAGAATTTCTTTGGCTAATATTTATATTTTGTCTTGATTTTGCATAAGTGCATCATCATATGCATCTCTTATATATATATATATATATATATATATATATATATATATATATATATATATATATATATATATATATATATATATATATATATACATATATACACATATATATATACATACACATATATATATATATACACATATACATATATACACACACACACATATATATATATATATATATATATATATATATATATATATATATATATATATATATGTATATATATATATATGTATATAAATATGTTGCAATGCCAGTATGTTACTCAGTTTATGAAACCCTACACTTGTGTACCGATCAGGTCTAAAATGTATGTCTTAGTAGAAGTAGATCATTAGATCAAATAGCTGGGTCAGTAATATCCCTATCTTATCAGCTGCATGTTCAGCTCAGCTCAGCGCAGCTCAGCTCAGCTTTGCTTTGCTGAATCATCTTCACTTAGTTCAAGTTACAGATGAAGCTGAAACTCAGAACTCCTCTGACTCCTCAGGTTGGGACTTAGTGTGGGCTGCATGACCATATTTCTCAATCAGCTAAGCACAGATTAATTGTTCTCACTGCCTCCTTGTTTAACAAACAACTAAAAAGATTCATATGATTAGAACAGAACTGCCTCAAATAGGCCTTTTAATAGTTGAAGGTCTGAAGTCAAGTGACACCTGCAGCGAGAACATGTTATTTCCTAGGACTACTGTCTTAAGGTTACAGAGGCATAGCCTAGGGGTCTGATTAGTCTGACCAACATATAGGTCAGAGGCATCACTAAAACTATGTTAATATAGAGAAATTTGCTGAGAATTTCCAAATTTCAGAATTTGGCCTGACCAACTTTAAATTGAAGACCACAGTGCTGAGATACTATTATACATATCACAGATTAGCCCAATGTGAACACATTATTGTCTGCCTCAGTTAAAGGTGCATCAAAGCTTGCTGACTTTTAAATCAAACACCTAACTTTTTCTCTGTGTAACATTTTCATAATGTCATGACGTATTTTCAGAAATGGACCCTTCTGTTATACTTTATAACACACTGTCTAGTATGCAAGCAGACCAGCTGGTGCAGCATGTTAATTAAAGGGAAGTGTGGCAAAATGGAACAATTTCCAACACAGAATTTCTTGTTTGAAGGAGATTAATCATTCACATCATAAAGCTGATGCAGGCAAATTGCAATTTTATTAAAAATGTATCAATTAAGTGATGAAATTTTAACCAGCTCAATTATGTTTTTAAATGCCACATTAGAGTTTATAATCTGATCCACCATATAGTAACATGTTACCTCATTCTTTCAGGTCAGCAGAATGGTTCATCAGATTCTTCGACAAAGGTTGTGCTTGGTGTGGTGGCAGTGCTCAATTGCTTGGCCATCATGTTCCTGGTGGTGTCCATACTGAAGCGTAGGGGCACATCAGTACCATTGCTGCAGCACAATGACAAAAGTGGCCACAAGGGGGCACCAGATACTTCTGCTTATGTTCCCTTATTATAATTATGAAGAATACTATATGGAAAAAATGGAACTTAATCGTGCTGCTTACCATACATGTATAAGACAGTATTATAGTATTCTGCAGTTTTCACTCTATTCTCCAGCATTTGCAGTTAAAATACAATATAAGATTTCCTCAGGTGAAAATTCTGTATTTTTTGATGTACATAAAAGCATATTTATAATATTGGGCACAATAATTGAATAGTTCTGTCAAAATATTGTTGAATATTACATGTATTTTTACCAAAAGCTGATCTGTAGTTTTTGATGTACATGAAAGCATATTTATAATATTGTGCACAATAATTGAATAGTTCTGTTATAATATTGTTGAATATTACAGGTATTTTTACCAAAAGCTGATCTGCTCAAGACCTCGACCACCTGAAACATAGGCATATGTGGCAAACTGTCTTGACATTTAGCAATATCATTAAATATTTAGTAATATCACTTAATAGTTAGTGATATCTCTGAATCATTTAGCAATATTGTCCAATGATTTGGTGATATTGCTAAATGATTTGGAGATATCTCTCAATTATTTAGCTATAGCGCTAAATGATTTTGATATGGCAAGTGGTTTTTAGATTTAGCCCTGTTTGGGGATATCATTTGGGGATATAGTTATTTATTTAGTGATATTGCAAAATATTTAATCATATCTCTATACATTTAGTGATATTGCTAAGTTTTACAGATATTGCTAAACATTTAGCACTATTGCTAAATGGTTTAGTCATATCGCAAAATGATTTGGCGATATTGCTTAAATATTCAGCCCTATTGCTAAATGATTTGGCGATGTCTCTAAATCACTAGGCAATATCGTTCAATGATTTATAGATAACGCCAAATAATTTAGTGATATCCCTATATGTGTATGATTTTACAACAGCAATATTGATGAATTATTTAGGGATATTGCTGAATGATTAAGTGATATCACTAAATCATTTGGGGATATAACTCATTGTCATATGAGTTGACTACTGTAAATTGCTTTAATTTCGCTGTATTCTTATTTTCGCTTATTTCGCTAATGGCACAAAACCGTGAAAGTAAAAACACGGTGAAATAGTATTTTAACATTGTTTGAATGGGAATTATGTCCAAAACAGTGAAATTAAAACTACAGTGAAATGTGAAAAATACAAAAACCGTGAAAATTTATACACGCGAAAATAAAGCAATTTACAGTATTTCTATTTCTCCAGTTGGTCGAGGCACCATCACATCACAATCATTTAGCGATGTCACTAAATCAGTTAGGGATACGTGTATCACTAAATGATTTAGGGCATCAGTCCCCCAAATGATAAAGCACTATTACTAAATGATTTAGGGATATCGCTGGGTGATTAAGTGATATCACTAAAACATTTGGGGATATAACTCATTGTCATATGAGTTGACTATTTCTATTTCTCCAGTTCTATCAGTTAATGAGACCATTTAGCGATATCACCATACGACTTAGTAATATTCCCGAACTACACTAAATGTCAAAACTGCCTGCCATATTGGGAAGTATTCCCAAATCGTTTAGTAATATTCCTAAATGTGTATGATATAGTGATATCACTAAATCATTTGGCAATATAAGCTGAATAACATATTTGGTGATATCGTTAAATCATTTAAAGATATTGCTAAATATATTTCGGCTTCCTGTCCTATTTTTGTCCAATATGGCTGCCAATTTGGAGGGAAATGTGCTAGCTACATTCTCCCAAAGTGTTCTGCAGAGAATTGATCCTTTTCTCTGACATTTTATCTTTAAATCATTTTGTGATATTGCCAAATCAGTTAGGGATATCTCTAAATCATTTGACATATAACAAAATCATTAAGGGATATCCCTAAATGATTTCATGATGTTGCCATATAGAACTAAATATCAAAACAGTTTTCTTTAGGGATATATAGATTTCTCAGGATACAGAGCAGGATAGCATGGTCATAATCACGAAATTGTTGCGTACTGTCCTTAAATATCCTGGTGCCTGTTGTGAGCAGTCACAAGTAGGTGCAACTCTTATAAAATAAACAGACATAATTTTAACCCAAAACTGCATGTTAAGCCATTCATTTAGGAACAGTGCAAAAAAAAGTAACCTTTTTTTGTATGTACATACAAGGAAATTTAGATTGAAGGTGGTGGTGTGTAAATTCAGTAACTATTAGCAGTACATGTACATGTGACAATGCTGAGCATCTAAGACTTAATATTATATAACAGTTCTATTGTGCCTTAAACAAAGTAATGATACATTATTAAATTATATTTTTCCTTGTACATATTGATGATAATGCCAAAAGACACTAAAGTGGGTGGTCTTAAGCAAAACTTTTCAGTTGATTAAGGGAAACTATGATTTTTCTCAAATTTGTGTGCATTAAGATTGGATCTCACAAACCTTAATATCTACAAAGTAAAGAATTCTAAAGCCCAGCATTTATCAGCTGGAATCACTACTATCTTCATCCAGATACTTGTCCCCAATCAACTTGCCATACTGCACTGCATGGTCAACTTATCTGTGTACTACTAAAATATAAACCATAAAGGGATGGGTGATGATTTATTTCAAGAGGGTTGGTGCAGAGAAAAAAATGTGCCTCCGAGCAAAAGTTGTGAATTGTCCATGCTGATAAATCACTGGTAACATAGCTTTGAATACAGCACAAGATGTAAGTAAGGAAAATTTTTTTCACCAAGCCAAAATCCAAAGGTGTGACAAATATCTGGTTGGACCCTCAGGATTCCTTTTTTATTCTTCTAAATATGGAGGAATCTGATTGCCCACTCAGATATTTATTATACACATGAAAAAATCACAGTCTGGTATGTCCAGAACGATTGTTGACTAAATGTTTTATCTCACAGCTAGTCACTGTTCTTTATCTACATCTATTTAGTCATTCAAGAATTAAAAAGTAAAAAGTGTGACTCCATGGAGTATATGTTGATATGTGTAGAAGATATAAGTTTAAAGATCAAATGACGAGTGTTATGTCAGTTTTTGTAGGATACACGCTCATGTATGTGTTTTGTTCATCAACTGTGATCAGTTTATTTATTTATTTATTTTAATTTAATTTGTTTTTTCTTGTGTTTTGTTTTTCTTGACATCATGCCATAGTGCCAGTTCCCAGACTAAGTGAAAAAAAATCTCGAGCCTTGGGGATAAGAATGATTATCTGAAAACTGAAATGCTGTGTTGTCCTTTTAAATTTGTATGAGCTGCATCATGTACACAGTTTTCAACTATTGCCTGCTCTGATTATTTTTTGTGCCAGTGGTATACATGTATATTCTAATGTTTGACTATTGTGTATTCTAACAAAATTTGGATATGACATTGTGACAAGACAAATAAGGTGCCATCATCCCATATTTGTGCAGCAGGACTAAAAGTTATCAAGGTACCTTGTTTTATCTGGCAGGACAGATATGGTACCACCATACCATATTTTGTATGGTAGGACAAATAAGGTATGTACCATCATGGTCTCTTATTTTACATGGCAGAACAAATAAGGTACCACCCGGGGGTGGGTGGGGGGTGGCGGTACTTGGTCTCAAAAAGGGTATGTAAAACCCTATCTTGTACATGCAATTTTTACCCCAAAAATGGGATCAAAATTCAACATTTTGCCAAAAAATGGGGGTCAAAATTAGACATTTTCATTTAGGAAATGGTAATTTTCCACAAATACAACACAAAAATCGGTCAGAATCAGCATTTTTCAACCTTTGCATGAAGAAAATCCACTAATTTTTCTCACTTTTGAAAAAAAGAGGAATCGGTATTCGAATCAGAGTTCATAAAATGGGGGTCAAAGCTCTACATGTGGCCTAAAATGGGGGGTCAGCCCTGCGGAGCCTATATACCTACTACTATAGTTGGAGTACCCCCCCCCCATACCACCTTATCATATTTTCTATGGTAGGACAAATAAGGTACCTCTATACGATCAAACAAGGTACTCTATGTTTTCTTATTATACACAGAAAGGCAAATAAGGTAACACAGAACTAATTCTGAATGGCAGGACACATAAAGTACCATAGTACCTCCTTTTTCACAAAAGAAAAAAGATCATTTTGCATTGCAGGACAAATAGGGATGCATGATACCTTATTTTGAATGCCAGAACAAATAAGGTACCATAGTACCTTAGTTTTTATTGGAGGACATATAAGGTAGCACGATTGCTCATTTTGCATGGTAGGACAAGTAAAGTATTAACCCTTTGAGTGCCAGTCACGGCTTAAGCTGTGCTGATGAAGCTGGATTACTGTAATGATTCCAGATTCATATTCCTCATTAAAAGACCTTTCATTCAAGTACCAGCATGCCTATGTTCCCAGTGAAAAATTTGGTCCAGGTCAACAGCTTTCCTTGGGGCACTTTCCGCGCAACGTGCGGAAAGTGCCCCAAGGAAAGCTGTTGACTCAGTCTCTAAATTGGCTCTATAAGAGTTAAATTTGCATTGGAATGCATTTCAGAAAATGAATTTTTGGTGATGGTAATCAGATTTATATGTCAGCAGAGCATCAGGCCCATGAGCCTTTTATTTTTATGATTGGACAAATACTGTATCACTCTACCGTATTTTGATATGTGGCCTAACAAATACTGTATCACTTAATCTTATTTTGATATATGGCCTAACAAATACTGTATCACTCTACCTTATTTTGATATATGGCCTAATTACAAATATAGTACATTATTTTGCATGGCAGAAGAAATAAGTCTACACATGCTGTTGACTCCTGGCATGCACGTGGAGTTTTCATGCCAGCTGCAAGCAATGTGACTGCTTTGACAGAATGTGTGGTTTGTGAAGGTACCACGGTATATGTACCTTATTTTGCCCTGGAAAGCTTTTTAGTTGCATTTGTTATTATGGGTTAAAAGAAGACAGTAATTGTCTGCTTTTGTTGACACATTGTTGCTCCATAAACAAAGATTCACAAAATACCTGCAACATTATTATATGACCATAAAGTTCTTTCATTTTCAAACGGGCAAACAAAATGGGGTTTTATGGTAGCATGGTGTTTTAGTGACAAGTAGGCCCATTACATATGCTATTTATCAGGGAAGAAATGATTTCTTAAAAAAAAACACACACAAAGGAAGTAGCTGAGATTATTTTTCCATAAAGGAAAAGTGCATTATAAATATAAGTTGTCAATAAAACATATGGCATCACATAGTTGATTGTGATCACTTGAATACAACAAAACTGTGAGCTTGATCGAGAGTGTGAATATGATATCAACAGGCTTGGAATGTGATTACCACCTGTCTGTATCTCATCATACGGCTTATGTAATCATGTGTGTTGATGTTAATTAATTTTACACACTTTTAACTGTTTATGTGTATATTATGTTATATTTCATCAAGCAGCTGATGAGGCTTATTTTATCATAAACTGTGATATTAAAAATTGTTAATTGACATTGTTCTATACCATGATACGGGGTGGTGCTACTTGTTTCTACATATTTCCTGTTGACAGTTAAAAAAAATCATAGGTCAAACACAATAAACCACTACATGGCCTCACCTGTAACGTCCTGCATTGAGTGGTGATAAACAAAAGCAAACACATTGTTGCAGCAGAGTATAATATGATTATAACTTTGGCCCAAACAAGGTGTCAATTTCTGAATCCTTTATGAACCATCATATTAGAGTACATGTACTGATATAGGAATTAACACTATACTAATACCACCAGAGAAATAATAAATATACCATAGAGGTTTCACTCTGTTTTGATCCCTTAGTAACACTTTATATGCACATATGTATTAAATAAAGGTTTCAAACATTATACATGCACATGTATTGTCAGTGATGGTCAGATTTTCACCATACAGTTGTGGGGTGGGGGATGGTGGGTGGTGGGTGGTGGTAGAGGCCTATTATATTCTGTTTTTCCAATCTTATTTGTTACTTTTGAAACATGCCATGATGATAAATAGTACATCATAGAGAGAGAGTACACAATGTTATCAAAGCTAAGGGACCGACCATTTGATACTTGGGGGGGGGGGGGCTATGCATTTTATTAAAAAAAAAATATGTACGTCCCAACATTGCTGAAAAAAATAATATCCTTCGTAGTATCACCTGAAAAAAAATAAAGTACGTCATTCCTCTCTAAAAAAAATACTGCTTTAATAAAAGATAGTATCAATAGTGGCATTTAGATTTTTTATATACATACATATACGATTCTCGAAATATTTGATACATCCACGTTCCTATTCTCGTTTTGGCTAACCAAGAAAAAAAACTGTTTATTTTCCCATCAAATTCCGTGTATTAGTGGGTCAATAGCTTTCTTTGAGAACTTGGGAGCCCACCATTAGTTGCGAAATGCCAATTTGAATGACGCAGAAGAGTGATCTTGTTCCATTGCTTTACAGGCTATATACATTGTGCAGACTATTCTGTAACCCAGTATGGATATGGCAATTCTATACATGTAAATGCAGAATATCAAATTATTAAGGAGAGTCCTGCAGTCATCACTCCACCCATTTGAGACTTAGAGTAAATATCATAAAATATCTAAATATTAATACAAGAGAAGGATTTTCACAATGCTGTTAAAGTTTTAATTTCAGACGGCCACTCAGGTATCAATACCCTGTCCCAGCAAAAGAAATGTGAAGCATCAATTGTTAAATAGTTCTTAATTAATTGAAGGCAATGATGGTAATTTTAGCATTTTAATAGTACTATCCTGGTTTGGAAAGACACGATAAAATTATCGATCTTGAATTTTCTTCCATTGGATACTATTGCATGGGGAATGTGTGTACAATACTTTCAAACCAAGTGCCCGTAGACTTCCATCGACTTCCATCAGTCTACAATAGTCTTTCATCATGTGACAAGCCTCCCCATAGGGGTGAGAGGTCATAAGATCTTCAGAGCTGAAAAAACATGGTGGATGCCAGTTGAAAGCTTCTCAAAAAGGAAAACAAAGTTCCTGTGATTAGGGGTTTAATTCACATTTCACAACAAGTGCCTCTATTCAGTTAGAGTAGACTCTGCCAAAGGTGACTATATCATGCACTCAATCAACTCAACAAAATATAAGAGATTTGGTAGATTAGTTTTTAGCACTTTATTGCATAACTTGCATAAATTAGTCTTCACGTAATGCACATATGCATAGTATGAATAAAAATCAAAATTGTATGTGAATGACTTAGATCAGGTTGCTATTATCAAGCCATCTGTTTGATACATCCAGGTGTTTGAACAAATCAAAATGGTCAATTGGTTGCAAGCATTTACGAGAATGGTAGGAAAATACAATATTTAATATGAATTTGGCTCGATAATCTTGTGATTCCTATAAATTTGGGACCAAAAATTTCCGTCAATAATAGTAACAAAAACCTGTTCAATTCTTGGGCTCTAGAGCACCCATGGGTGGCCAAGACATAAATAACTGCAAATACCCCTTTCAGTGCCACATTTGGACGTTGACTGAGTCAACAGCTTTCCTCGGCGCCCTTTGGGCTTAAAGTGCAACACGCCCAAAGCACGCCGAGGAAAGCTATTGACCTGGACTGTTTGTCTCTCTGGGAACATAGGCATGCTGATACTTGAATGAAAGGTCTGTGGATGGGGAATTTGAATCTGGAATGATGATAGTTATTCAGGCTCATCAGCACAACTTATGCTGTGATTGGCTCTCGAAGAGCTAAGTAACGGTGCCTTAAAAATAGCTTAATCTGAGAAATAAAATATAAAATAAAATAAAATAAAATATGAAACAAATTATTCAAAAGTGGGTATCATTGAAATACACGCGCACACCCATTAATCTCTGAAGATTTAACACGTCTCACCTATATTGCACAAATATAATAAATTGAAATAATGACAAGAATATCACACATACTAGTTTTTGATTCCCCCATCGAAATTAGAATACCTTTTAGGCACAATCATTCAAAATAAATGGTTATGTAAACACACATATATTTGCCGTTCATGGTTGCCGTGTACACCTAACACATCACAAGTTTTAGGTCATGTAGTTATTTGGCGTGCAGGTGTCTGTGGTTTATAGATATTTTATTTTCAAAATACTTTTAAACCACAGACACCTGCGCGCATAATAACCACGTGATGACCCAAAACTTGTGATGTGCTAGGCGTACACGGGGACCATGAACAGCAGGCAATACCTCTCTATTAAAGATCATGAAGATGATTTACATGTACTTGAAACTGCCACATAGTATAAACTAATGCCAATAAGCTGCAGATCTTGGGACACAGCTACACACTTCAGTGTATCACGTATGGAAATGGTGGACATTTTGTCAGCAACTTTCGAGTAGGAGGCACTTGGTATCTGTATGATGGACTGAAAGAGTACCATCGCAAACAAACCGGCATCACAAAACAAGCAAAACCAGTGCCTCCTACTGGATATGTTAGAATTAATGTGATCTTTGTAAGAGACACAATTTATTAACTCATTCCACCCCAATCAATGTTTTCCTACTAAAATCCAAATGTCATCTGTTCATTTTCTGGCTATTTTTCCAAATTTTGGATTAATCTTGTATAAGAGATCCTTCCCAATTATATGCTCATGGTCAACAGCTTTCCTTGGCGTAGTCTGGGCGCAATGCACCCAGGGCATGCAAAAGAAAGGTGTTGACTCAATCTTCCTTCAGGGGTTCACAGTTGGCAGGGCGGCCACGCTCTTGCCTTCCACCTCTGCGACCTGTGTTCAAATGCCGGCCTTGGCTTCATGTGGTTGGAGTTAACTACCTTTTCGATCGTGAACGGTGGTTTTCCCCGAGATCTTCGGTTCCCTCCACCAATAAAAGGTAGAAAAGTATATATGCCAACATCTCTGCCTTGGAGAGGGATTCATATAGGCTTTGCCAGATTCCCAATCCATGTAAAACACATGTGTCTATACTTTTCCTTCAGGGTGGAATGAGTTAATACCATATTTTCTGAACTGGTTCATCCAGATTGGGTATATATTTATTAACTATATTTACTAAACTAGTTCATCTAGATTGGGTGCAGACCACAATTAGCTGGTGGCTTGGCAGGATACATATACATATAAGTGTGGATATGAAGAAATAACAATAAGAAACACTACTTTTTAAGAATGTCACTTTATTTTTGCAGAATCCAAAGTACACAAGAACTTGTTCTAGCATTACTTTATTTTTACATGCATACCTTTGTATATCTGAGACAGTCACTGCATTGGATATAAATACAATGCTGCTTAATATATGAGCATGTTTCAACTATATATATATATATATATATATATATATATATATATATATATATATATATATATATATATATATATATATATATATATATTAGAAGAAACATACAGTATTTTGGTTGCGCAAATAAGAATGCATGTTTGTGTTGATCATGTTGACTAGACAAGATGCTGTATTATCATATTTTTAGTAATAATAAGCAGAATTGATTGGTTTATTATTCCAAAATATATAACCACACTCAGTGTCTCATGCAGCAAACACATGGTATTTTCATCAAACAGGTGATACGGTTTATATCGATATCGTTTTAGAGAGCGAGCCTTGCTTCCGCGTGCGAGCAGAAAAGTTTGTGCAGCACGAAAATCAAACAAGTGATACGGTTTATATCACGGTTTAGCAGGCGCGCAACATAATTATTACTAAAAATATGATAAAATCGTTATCACAGGCTAGCGTCACGTAGTACGGAGTTTTACTTGGCCTTAGTCAGCCATGGCACATTTGGGCTTCGCCCTATGTGGTATGGCTGGCAAAGTCAGGTTTAACTTCGTCCTATGTTCAGCAAACCTGTGATAGCTGATAGTACCATAGTTCACTGGTAAACATAAAATGCCCAAATTAATGTCTCCTTTATGCCTTCAATATACAATGTTAATTTTCCAAAATACCAAGTGTTGTGTTTATTTCGTCTTCATTGATTGTACTGTAAATGTTAACCCTAAAACAGTTCAAGAACATGTGCATCCCACTAACTTCTTCACCAAAAAAAAGTACGTTGAGGTCAGAGGGAAAAAATTATGTACATCTTGTTTGCATTAAAAAAAAAAAAAAGTAGGTTGATACAAAATGCATAGCCCGCCCCGAAGTATCAAATGGTCGCTCCCTAAGACTTTTTTTCAATAAATTTATTGAGTTCCTGTATTTACAGTACACATGTGGTACAATAGATGATTGCGCAAGTATAATGTCGCAATATGTAAACATACCATGTATATTAGTAGTATTATTTTACTTATTCATTGTACAATTTGTTTCAATTATGAGATTTACCGTCAAGTCCCATTGGCAACTCGTTCCTGACCATCTTGTCCCCAGGCAAGTCGTCCCATAGCCAAGTCGTCCCAATATTAACTCGTCCCATACCCAGGTTATTCCGATACCAACTCGTCCCTCGATACCAAGTCGTCCCCCAATGTGATAAGTCGTCCCCACAGCAACTTGCCCCAAAACTAGTAGTCGTCTCCAGCGTATACAGAGGGCGGCCACGAGATATTTTCGTGATGCGTTATTATTATTAGGCCTATCTTTATTTTTTCTCCTTTGAAATGCACAAAGACTACATGCAGTGATTGATGGCAAAATCAATTTATGAAGCGTGATTTAGGATTGCAATTTTGCAAATCAATTGCCACTCCTTTCGACGTACCGTCAGTCAGGCAGTGCGTCTCATGGACCCAGTGATTGTTTTAGAAATTAATATGCAAAAAAATCGGTTTTTTATTAGTTGTTTTTTTTCAGTGAAATCTCTCACTTGCTGCATGAACAATGAATGTAGAGTGGACAACAGAAGTAGGATAAATAAAATTAAATTAAATCCCTTAAAGGAGCTGGGAAAAGTGAAAAAGAACGTTAATTATGAGCATCAATTGAATAGGCCTAGATAGGGAAGACCGAGCAAAACGGATCACCTAAGGATAAACTGTTATATTTTTATATTTATTATTTTAAGTGATTACATGTACTAATTTATACGGTCTTTTATTTATTGACTAAAGTTAAATATTTGATTTGCACCATGAATTTCGGTGTGAGAATTCGAAACTAAGCAACAAGAATTGTTTCTTTTTCGTTCAAAATTATCCTCTCTGCCCGTGGGCCTGGGCAAAGGGGATCAGGCCACCGGGCAAAGAGGATCATTATATTGTATGGACTGATTTATGAGTTTGACTTCTCGATAATTGCCTGTTTATATTAATCTCGACAGAAAAACTTTTAATTTTTGGAAATGTGAGTAAAACCAGATATCCCCTTATAATATTTTGAAAAGCTGTAAAATGCTTAACAATGCTTTAAATTTAGGGCAAAGAGGGTCATATGGGCAAAAAGGATAACCCGTATCTGCCACAGAATGACAGAAGATGGTTAGATGAAGCAAGATAATTATTTTGATCTACAAATGAATAGCGTGTAGCGACTACAATGAATCCTTCGAAGACTCCTGTTCATTTAGTTCTAATGCCAAGTTGAAACACTAGATATAATTACTTCTACAGACAATTAATCAGGATATAGGAGTGTCTGTACTTTTAAACAAAAGACCAACATGTTACTGAAACGATTTTCTTGATTAAAAATAATATTTTTCTTGGTTATCACTCAACATTGACCGACTTACTTTACTTTTCGATGCTGAAACAAAAAATTAGCATAATTTTTTTGTATGTTAAAACTTATGAAATTAATGCCTCAAAAATTACCCATGGTAAACAATTGGAGTGATCCTCTTTGCCCTGTTTTGATTTTTCTTCTCAAAATCTTGTATTCAACCCGGGCAAAACGGATCACTTTTCGGTATTTTAATAAAAACCATGAAAATTGTGACATATATTTGCAAAGATTATAAGCAATAGGCCTAGAATTTATGAAAAAATAAAGTTTTTATTCTAGACTAAAAACTCATCTAGTCAATAGCTGTCCAATATACATTGCTGGTGAATTTATAATTGCAGGGGCAAAGAGGATCAAAGAAAACCATGAAAGGGCAAAACGGACAGGGCATAACGGATCAGTGATCTGCAATGCCCGATCCTCTTTGCCCAGAAGTATCATTAGGCTATAAAATAAAACTCGACCGTGCAGTCATAAATTGTGAATTGTGGGTTGAACAAACATATGCACAAACACGTATGATGATACAATTCACTCTGAAGTTCCACTTGCTTTACAAAACGAAGTATGCGAAAATAAAAAGATAATTAACATGACAGTGAAATTTGGCGATGAAAGTGACAAAAACATTCTTTAGTGGAATGAAATGATATATGCGCACAGTTTATTTCTGTTTAAATATTGGTGTTCCTTTAACGTGACGGTCTGATTATTTCAACAATATGCAAGAAATTGACTGAATATAAGTCATGTTGACAAGTAGGCACTGCTCCACTTTGCCCGGCCTTCTCCTATACTATAGGGCCTAGAGGCATCCACAATGAGGAATACAGCAAACACTAATGTTAACTGTGTGAGTTCAACCTGGAAAAACGAAGACCCCGCTGAGAGTGAAGTTGATAACAAGATTTATCCAGTAATTATAGCTGTATCATCCAGAAAAGGTGGAAGATACAGACTGGGTGATAACCCTGTCCATATCACCACAGTGCAAAGGTCAATCCGTATCACTACAGTGCAAAGGTCACTGAGAACTACTTTCCTTCTAAATTCTTGTAGTAGGCGCACGTCAAGCATGTAGTTTTCAAATGACCCAATTACTGGATCCTGCGTTACAGTTATTCATACGCAAAACTATGCAAAGCCTTGTTTGATGATATAAACGTTGAAACTGTTTTTAATTGTCTTTTTTTGTACTTAACGATGAAAGGATAATTACAGCTATAATTACTTGATAAAAGTAAAACCAGCCGCGTGGAGGAGACTCGTCAGCAGACTGGCCTCGTTCCCGCGGCGGATCACTCCTCGTGCAAGCACTCGGAGTGATCCGCCGCGGGAACGAGGCCAGTCTGTTGACTCGTCTCCTCCACTTGGCTGGTTTTACTATTGTACCATATTCATATACTCCCGTATACTAGGATGGAAAATGGGAAGACCGCCAAAGGTTGCCAAGTCCCCGACAGGGCGTACGAGAGCATAAAACTGTTTCTCGTTAGTTTTGATAGCCTTGGGATCAGTAGTGGTCTAGTTTGACTAGGCCTTAGGTTTTAGGCCTAATATAAAGCCATTAAAGGTCCCAAAAGCCAAAATTTATTTTTGTGTAAAGTGAAGGACTTGAGTATTATAGCACTTTTCTGAAGAAAATTCGCCATATTCGCACAGGAAAATAGCTTTATTTGCAAAAGAATTTTTTTACCCACGACCGGCCCGAGGTTGGCAGGTTCGCGCCTTTTAGGCTACCGGGTATCAATATAGTATCATCTTGAAGAGGTTTCTGGGTCGTGACGTCACGGAAGGGAGTCAATGTAATACCATGGCGGATAGAAAAAGCATCAGCAGTAGCGACGAAGAGAGCAAGCTGGATCTCACTTTTAGCTGTTTCTTTTCCAAAGAGGATGTCACTGAGTATGGGGGGGGGGGGGGCACAAGCACAATGTGGTTAGGGCTAACAGGGGGCAGGTGGGGGCCAGACATAGTGATAATTCACCATCTTATGGATTACAAACCTTCTGCAGTGCAGCTGGTATTTTTATTGAAGTAGACAACATTGTCAACTTTATGGACATATATTCGCATATGGGACATGAATGGGAATTTTTTCTAGCAATAGTTGGCATGGCAACCATCTCTGGCGTAGTAACTGAACTTGCGAATATCATTGCGCACGACACAGTAGTGTATACACAGTAGTTCAGCTGGAGTCAACTCTGTGTGTGCGCAATGATATTGCAAGTAGTACTACGCAGAGCTGGTTGCCATGACAATTTGCTGAAAAAATTCCCATTCATGTCCATGTTTTCTGGTGTTTAACTGAAGTAAAAAATTCGTACGAACATTTTGGTATACAAAACATATGTTTGTAATCCATTGAGTAGTAATACTTCATTGCATATTCCATTGAGTGAACTAGAAGGTGGTAGCTCTGTTCGTCTATGTTTCCACAGGTTGGCGTGAAAACTTATCATATTGAACGATGTTCTCACTGCCCCACGAGAGGCATTTATTACATAACCCTGCACAAGCATTGACTTGCCGCCACTGAGAAGTTCTTAAAGTACATATAGTGATTAAAAAGCACCAAGATCGAGGGTTTATATAACTCTTCAAGTTCATTCCGGGTAGACCCGTAACATCAGTGAATTTCAACAACAACGTTAGTCGTTACCTCAAGGCTCAAGGCTCAACACATGAAGGTATTCCACAGATCTGAATAATACCTCCATGACCATGCTTAGCACAGGCATAATTACGCTCTAGGAAACATAATAACAGAAATCCAAGGTCACGGGTTAAGTCAGGTTACTGTCAGTGTCACATGTTTTCTGTTGACGAGGTCAGCTGGTCGGCGGCATGCAGGAAGCAATGGCGCTTCAAGTGTGGAGACTGCGTTGTGCGAACAGTTTGGTGGGGCTTATGTGTTTCATCGTAATTTGTGCATCCAGACTGCAGGCTGAAGACATCAAGAACTATAGGCCAATTATTGGTACGTTTTTTGAAACCAGACTCTCAATCGTCACCTCGATTCACGGTCACCTTGTGCTTGATCCACCAAAGGGTCGCCGTCCTTTTTAAGGATTAGTGAGGACCTTACCTATATGGACACTGAGTACACTGGGGAGATCGTATTTCGAACGGGATCTAATTTCGAACATAGAATTGTCACAAGCATGTGCAAGGTGCTTCCTAGCCAGTCAACGTCATTAAAGTGTGTGTGTTTTCTTTCTTTCTTTCTCTCTCTCTCTCTTTCTTTCTTTCTTTCTTTCTTTCTTTCTTTTACCAGCAAATTTGACCAACTACACATAGAAACTCTAAACTTGGCATGATTGTACCTCCATATGGATAGATACTTTATTGTACATTCACCAGTGTTACAGTGGTATGGTACATAGACATATATATATAATTATAAATAACAAAAACAGAAATGATTAATTACACTTAACTACAATGTCTAAAGAGACTAAAGAAGTTTAAAACATAGCATTAATAAAGATTAAATACAAAATATGTACAGAGATGTCTGTCAGACATTGCTTCCTAAGGACAAGTCACGTGGGGCAACCAATGTACAGATCATCAATGTATGAGGGCCTTAGAGGTGTGCACAGAATGAATTATTGACGTAATTGAGAACATGCTTAATTACATGTTGGTCAGAACTGGACATTAGTGTAATGAACCTGAACAAAACAAAAATCATGATATTTAACAAGGGAGGACACATCATTAAGAAACTTAGGTTCCATTTCAATAATAATGAACTAGAAGTTGTAAACACTAAGCTATCTCGGCATTGACTTCACTCCATACAAGGAGTTTGACCGTTTATACAGAAGAATGATGTTTAAAATTACGCAAGTTTGGGGCATTTGAAATTTTGAATCTTGAATATCTTCAAAAGTATAATTGATAGAGATGTCATTCCAACTTCTACTAGGGGGTTATAATGACCAGTGCGCATCTACTGAATTTAAAAAAAAGTTGTAGTAATTTAAATTATGCTAATTAGCAGCATTTGAAATTTTAAAACTTGAATATCTTCAAAACTTTTATAGATATAGATGTCATCTGTACCCTTAAAGTGCTGATTTAAGATTGAGTCAACAGCTTTCCTCCGGACATTTTGCGCATAAAGTGTCCCGAGGAAAGCTGTTGACTAAGATTACTTTTTGCTGCAGACAAGGCTTGCTGGTATTTGAATGAAAGGTATCTTCATGAGGAATTTGACTCTTTTACCCATTATATGTTTAATGGTAATTAGAAAGCAACTATAGAAGTGATTAGCACTTTAAGGGTTAACTTCTACCAGGGGGTTATTGACCATTGCGCATGTAATGAATCTAAAGCAAAAGTTGTAGCCATTTACATTATGCTAATTTTTAAACTTGAATATATTCAACACTATAATAGATAAAGATGTCATTCCAACTTCTACCCGGGGGTTGTTGACCATTGGGCGCCTAATGAATTAAAAATAAAAGTTGTAGCAATTGTGTTAAGTAGCACCATTAGAAATTTTAAATCTTGAATAACTTCAAAGCTATAATAGATAGAGATGCCATTCCAACTTCTACTCCTGTGTTTTGGAATAGTTGTACATTGCCATACCAATATGCTTTGAAGACACACACACTGGTCTGCTATGCAGCAAATCATCTTTCCTAATTAAAGTCTACATTTCAACTTGTCATTAGCAATGATGTGTAACGTATCATCGGGGGGGGGGGGGGGCGGAGGGCAACATACTCATCATCAGGGAGTATGTGTACCTTGGACATTTTTATATAATACCCTATCTTCACCCTGCACCACATGTAAAAAAGTACCCTTTCTTAATCCTGTAATGCGTTGAAAGGACTGCAGCATTGATGCATTTTGGAAACCAACATTCCAATTTTGAACAAGTTTTAGCATATTCTTACTTCCCATGATCTATACATTTGTTTGTATTTGTGTCTTTTTGTCCAAAACCATTTCCTAGTAGTCATTACCCTATTCCGTAGTCCGAACTCTTTACTCTCCATAAGCTAACCTGTCCCTGTCTAACTTATATACATAGAAGTTCTATTGTCCATATTGCACACGTTCCTCTGTAAAATTTTGACATAGGCTGTATTAGCCCAAATAGATTAAAGGGTCTTCAGCGGGTAACTACTCAACATGTTTCGGAGCCTTTGAAAAATGAATAAGACATTCAGTTGACCCAATTAATTGTTACCCCTATCCTAATCCAGCTGTGTACATTTTGGGGGGGGGCTTTTCTAATCCTGGGAGTAATGAAAACAGGGCCTTTCCCTCGGCACATACCCAGTACAACCTTGAATGTGAGTACCCCCGCCTTCCCCCCCAGGAATATTGGGGGGTGGGGGGGGTACTCCCATGTAAGATTAAATTAAATTATAAACAAAACTTCAGTGGAATGCATATAGGTACATACTGAGTATGTACCTATATGCATGCCACTGAAGTTTTGTTTATAATTTAAGAGAGCTTCAGCAGATTGACGTTGGAAATTAGATCCTGTTTTAACGATCCCCCAGTGTATAAAAAAAGTCACAGGGTCAATTATGCCAGGCATGATTTGTGGTCACCTTCTAGTTCCACACTCCCAGTCACACGGTGGGGAGTCCTATATTTGAGGCAGAATTTTGTTCAACAGGAGCACTACATTTTTTTGTTTATTTTTTAATGATTTTTTGTATGTTTTTTCGATCTTGCCAAAAATGTCACTCCGGTTGTTCAGAAACTAAGTGGAGCTGTACCTTGAGGGAGGATTTTTCACTAGGCGGTGCCACCCAGGATCCCTTAAGTTTTAACAAATTTTTCAATTTGGGTACCTGTAATAACATGCATTTTGCCACTAGCTGGCCCTTTGCCAGTTAGGTAAAATGTATAGTTGATGTACCTATTATTGATATGTTCCTACTGTCAATAGGGTGGGCAAAAACATTGTTATTATTACTTGCTAATCTATCTTTTTATGTGATGAGTTGGTGTCAGAGGATATTTGTGCCTCACGAATATTTGCTCCCCCTGGAAGGATTATTAGTTCCCCACTATTTTATTTTAATTTTCAACATGATTTCTTCTGCACAATGACATCTACGTAGGGTATATGTGTAAGACATGTTAAATGATGTTTAACATAAACTATTCTATTCATGTTGTGAGTTGTTTCAAAATTCCATGTTCAAAAGAAGCAAAAGGGGAAAGAAATACAGAAACTAAGCTAAATATTAAAACGGCATAACATACATGTACAATAGGGACCATATGTATTTATGAATACATGTACATGTATATTACTTCCCCCATCTTACTGAATGAAATTAGAATGTACCAATTAAGAATTTAAATTACAGAAGCTTAAGCATAACTTAAAGCACTAGGACCAAATATTCGCTGAATATTGGTTCCCCACAGGAGGGGAACAAATGTTTGGGGGTAGGAACGAATATTCATTCCGCTGGGGGAACCAATATTTGCGGAATATTTGTTCCTGGGGGAAACAATATTCAGGGGAACAAATTTTCATTAACACCTGTGTTTTTGAACTGTGAAACTTTTTGCAACAATGTCAGACTAGCTCCATTCCCTGGCGTCTCAGTTATGAGGGTAATTGCAGGTAAACTCATATTTGGGTTCCTTACGCTAAGCAAAAAGCACACTTTTCAGAGAACACACACATTTTATATTTCAATAATTGCAGAGACCCTAGCTTTTTAGATTTTTCCTAAATTGATTTCATGTTTACTTATACAGAAAATGTTTGCCTTGCTGACCCACTCCGGACTTATCCGTGTGGAGTTTTCAGTTGCTATATTGAGAATAGGAACAATGTTTTTACAAGCTCCTCACTAGAATTGAAGTGGCATATCTTGCTCAGAACACCTGCGTTCATCAAGAAAAGAAAACGTTGTTTAGATTTTACCATGGAAATACATCTTGGAACTTGAAGTCTGTGATTTATAACAATAATTTTCCTATCTGGGTCAGTGACGTATTGTGCTGCATTTTTACAGACTGCATGGCTTAGCCTATTGAGAACTTGTACATCATGCATAGTTCATTGATTTGTCAGATGTCACGAATGTATATATTTAATATTTGGTGTTATGACCCAAGCTGGGTACATCGACCATAGGTATAGGGTCAGCAATATGCTGACCTGTATGAAGTATATTCGAATATATGGGCAGATGTTATCAGGCCTCCTTGCCAATAAGCCATAAGTGCTTGCTTGGTCACAAATTGTCATTTATGTGAATGACTGATGTAGTTTAGTTAGGTGGGCACAAGCATACTAAGTAATGGCCTATTCTTTTTTGCAAATTTGTGTGTTGTAGATCTACATTAGTGAGGACAGTATACGTGCAAGTTTTAGGTACTAAAATGCCTGCATGCATCAAATTTTATTTTCACTTTTATTGATATTTTGTGAAGAAGCAGAAAAATCTTAGATGATGTTCTAATGCCTGCATGTGAACACTATGATGTATCTTCTAGGTCAGTATTGACTTCTCTTCCTTATGTAAAAAAATCACTACGACCTATTGATTACCACTGTAAGTCAATGGAGATTGCAATGGAAACTCCAAGTTTAACCTTTCCAAAATCCTCATTTCCTAGACTAAAGTGTGACTTATTATGGGTTGAATATCAATGTCAGCTGAGGATGGGCTGTTCACACAGCTCTCTTGTTTTCTGTTTCTTTTTAATGCATTTTTGTGTATTTTATGCAATTTTTAAAATTCAACTCCCAAACCACATGTTGCATTCTTTTGAAACTTGTTGGAAATATACCTAGAATCTTGATCTTCAATAAGGTTATATTCACTACATTGTGTGTTTTACTTTGAATTGATTATCAAATCAAGGAATTTAGGCCTATATGGAACGCACATATATTATTAGCATTGTTACTGTAGGGAAAGCAACACATGTGACATTGCTTTACAAGCATCTTGATAATATGGCAGATCCTTAGCCCACGGTTACTATTAAACACTAGTATGAAAGCACCAATGATGTTTGGTTTGGTGTTGTTAATTTTGACCTTGAAAGATGAAACTAAAATTTTGGCTGTTATCTTTTAATGGTCAATCCCTGGCACATAGTTAGTGTTAAACACTAATAGGAAAGTACCTATGGGATTTTGTTTGGTGTTAGTTTTGACCTTGAAAATCAAACTGATATCAGAGACTACTTGCCCCCCCCCCCCCTCCAGCACTTACATATCTTAATCTTAAAATGAATTCTAGTAGATGACCTATTGAGCCTATGAATTACTGATGAGTGAGTGCTTGGAAATTTGATGGTGTAGGATTGCAAGATCATGGGACATTATTTATGACAATAATATGAAGAATATTCAGGTTGTGACTTTTTAAAATAAAAAATTGAAAGAAACATCTCCCTGTCCCAGTCCTCAACTCCTAAATTATGGGTGCTTTGATCATTAGCTCTAAATGGCTCCTTCACAGTGTCCCTCAGCCCATGGCAATGCCTGCAGTGTGCAAAATTTGTGGTATACCCATAGCCATATGCTATGAAAAGTTAGCAGGGTCTGTGTGGCTCTAAATTCATATAGACCTATTGACTATCATAAAATGCTGTTCAAAATTTACATTCTGTCTAAAGATTTCTTTATACAGTGGTACCTGCTCGAAAGACCACCTCGTAAAAGACCACACTAGTTTTTAAGACTGCCATTTCAAGACAATGGCCATTAATTTCTTTGCTAGCTTACCTGCAGTGAAAAACCAGCTGTCTTATGTGACCTTTTTTGTCCTGTATTTTGAACAAGAGGTACCACTGTACTACTCTTAAGACCATAGGTGTATAAAAATATTTGTACTCTTCAAGCATCAATGCATCTTCTATGGTATATACCTGAGGCCAGTTACTCTGTGTGCCTCGGAACCAATGACACTCAGTATAGGTATGAATAAAGTACATATTACTCGCTTGAATATGGTCCAGTCATATATGTGTTCCTGATCTTTTATTCTATATAATGAAAACATTTTTGTCCATTTTAAGCATACAGTGGTACCTCTTTTGAGAGACCGCCCCTGCAGCGGGTCAAAATGCATTCTTTCAAAACAGGTGGTCTTTCATTAGAGGTACAACAACATTGAAAAGATAGCGCAGTGTTCTCAGAGAGCGGTCTTAAAAAGATATGCGGTCTCTCATTAGAGGGGTCTCTCAAGAGAGGTACCACTGTATATATTATTGAAGACTTGTGTTAACTGCTGCCAACACCTATCCTTCAGAATGATCTTCTCCGATGTACTTCTGGGGATTCTTTTTTTTTTTTTTTTTTTTATATATACTGGAAAGGTCCAAAACAGAAAACATATATAATGCAGTACCTCAATGTATGCATAATGTACCTAGGATACCTGCAGATCTTTGTGACAGGTCAATTATGGTCGCAGCAGCTATGTTTCTAAGCTTAGTAAATAATTGGCATTTTCAAAAAGATAATATGGAAACTTGGGAAAAATATACTTGTTCAGCTTTATTATACATTAGCATATCCATATCTGCTTTAATGTAATGTTATATGGGTTGCCAATTACCCATCAAATTTTGATTAACTTTTGAAAATACCAAAGAAACTAGTATATAGAATAATCAGCAATTCAGAATTCAATGCACACACTTATACTGTTTTTGTCAATCAGATATCTTAGAATTGACCAAATCAAATGTAATACTCTGTGTGGGGGGGGGGGGGGGCTGTACAGGGCATTCATTTAGAACAGATTAAAACAACATCCTTGACATACAAGTTTCCTTTTATTAACCAGTAATTTCATAGCTAAGTGACAACTAATGGTTGAAAAAATTATGCATTGGAAACATTAAATGTCAGTTGAAAAAGTATGTGTGACGACATGTATGTGCTTGTAATAAACGGTCTTCACACTGTATTTGTCAGCACATGCAGAAGCATATCAGCCCTGCTATGTCAGCTGACCACTTTCTATAATCAGTGATTTTACTCTGTCTTTGTGTGGTTTTCCTTGTTTCAATCAGTATCTTGTTCATTGATACCTCAAATTTAAATGGTTCCTAATTCATTTTAGGGTCATTACAGTGATTCCTTATTTCGCTTTAGATTCATTACAGGTCCCATGGATGTTTTAGTATGTGCACAGTGTACATGTGTGTCCTTGTAATTAACAGTCTTCACAATGTATTTGTAGGCACTTTCAGAAGCATATCAGCCCTGCTCTATCAGCTCACCACTTTATATCATCAGTAATTTTACTCTGTCCATGTGTGGTTTTCTTTGTTTCAACCAGGCTTTTGTTCATTTATGCCTCAAATTTGAATGATTCTTTATACATTTTAGAGTCATTACAGGTCTCTAAGAATGTTCTGGACATATAAGGTTGATCAATTGTGTGACCTATGAACAGATCAAGAAAAACAGTTATTGTTTCACTGTAATGTTAGTTACACCTTGCAGTGCATTACAAACAAGAAATATAAATAACATGTCAATGTAATCACTCATCCACAAAGCCCCCTAAGCCAGGTAAATAGGTTTCAAAGGGATTAGTAGAGCAACATAATGCTAAGAAAACACAGTAGCACAGGCTCTGTGCCTTTGCATCCTCCTGTTGGTAAGAAAAACTGCAGTTTGGCATATTATTGAGAGATATTTGAAGCATAAACAAAAAGAAAAAGATTAATTATACTGCTTAGGTATACAAAATGCCCTTTTAGGGAGTCCACTGCTCACATAAGACAGGTGCCTGCTTAGCGGAGGGTGCAGTAAAATGGGACCTAGTGGGGGGGGGGGGGGGACAGGACCGGGCCCACTAAACACAGGTGCCCACTCAGACAAGTTTTACTGTACTATAACAGAAGATTATATGAGCTCATTTGAATTTCCATCTCCTATGTGGCTGTCGTATATTTTTTGTTTGTACTTTTCTGTGATAAACTTCCAACTGCAAATTTCAATGAGAATTATAGATGAGACCTATTAAGATAAGATGTCAAGATAAGGTTTTGACCCAGTCTTAAACTTAGTCTTAAGTTAAGGGGAAAAGGAACATGATAAAATACAAGGTCAGCAGGGAGTAAGTTTATCAAATTGACATTTTATTTTGCAGGAGTTTTGGCACAGGCATCTTATGGGTCCATGAAGCAACATGGAGATACATTCTTCCATGACAGCTATGTTAAATACCTGGAAATGGGTGGGGCCAGAGTGGTTCCTGTAAGGTAATGTATACATACTCACATACATTCATTACATTTACATATGTATGGCGTATACCATGATTTTACAAGCTTAAGTGTGGGTGCTTACTGGCTCCTCAGGGAGAACTCACACACAACAGCTGTTGCAAGTGGTGTGGAGTGATCAGTGTTGCTTTTACTTGACAAATTTGAATGTGATGAAAAGTACGGTTGTTATGTACAGTAGATGGTAGTCTCACCCCTTAGAAGGCACTTGTACGGCAGTTCCAAAAGTGTTCACATTATGCAGGTGGTCGCCAAAAGGATGTCAAATAACATGGAGCAGATAGACATAAGGATGACATTTAAATGTGGTCTTAAAAGACAGGTGATCTGACTCAGTGGAACGGCATATCACAAGTGGGTCTACTGTAAATAGATCTACAGTATCAGGCTGGTGGACCGTGATGTATTTTTTTCAAAGTTGTCTCAATGGGCTTTTCCAGTGAAACATTTAAATTTTGATGGCTGTGACATTACTTCAGGGTGCACAATGTTGATGGTTCCTTATGCACAATGTTGATGGTTCCTTAATTGGCAAGAAAGTACTTGGGTGTGTGGGTCAAACGAAAAAAAAAAATGACATAAGGCCCATTGTATTTAAGACATGGTATCTAGGTATATGCCAGTGGCTTTGCATTTAAACACTTTCAGAAAAAAATTGTAATAACCTTGGTCAGTATTTTTAGACCAAATAAACTATAGGCATGTTGAAATTAGGGTGAGAACCGTTCTATGAGGAAGTACACTTTTGTCATTGAATTTTACTTATATGTACATTGTATAAGGGAATTTCAAGTGGTAGTCTGGAAGATTAAGGTTTTGTTGCTTGTATTACCAGTGTGCAATTTTATTTGCAGAACAAATGAGACAGATGACTACTACAATAAGCTCTTCAGTCATATCAATGGGTATGTAGTTTCATTGTTGATAACTTTCACTTAGTGCATGAAGTTTTGCATGTTTGGAATGATAAGGGTCTCTCATGAAACCCTGCTGAAACTGGTACAAATGCAGTGGCAAGGTGGCATGTGCATGGCTTGGTAAAATTTGAATGAGAATTGTACATGAGACCTATCATGATCACAGGTCCCACGCCAGTGGCTTTCTTTGGTGTGGGTCAGAATTCTGTTGATTCAGCATTAGTTCGTTGGGGGGGGGGGGGGGGGGGGGGAGGGGGGGGGGGGTTAAATGTATCCTTTTGTGGATGGTAAATTTCTTTGGTTTGTTGCATTTACTTTTCAACCAGTCAGTTAAGGGCTAGAGATTACATGCTATGTGTACATATTAAGGCTAGGGTTTAGTGTGTGTGGCACAAGTGCGACACTCTTGAGGTGTCACTCCTTCCTGATGAGACAGATCCCATCGTGTAGGTCTGAAGATCCCAAGAAAGCTGCGCCCCCTACTTGTGAAGTTCACATCATACATGGTCAAAGAAAAAGCTGGTGACCAATAAACAGAAACTGAAAGGAAATGTGCCAGTGGCCATCTCCTGTGGAGGTCAGATTGGCCATCAATTTCATAATGCTAGCCCAACTATATTTCGAGACATTGAATTTAATGTGTTTTATTGCATTTCGGCTCATATTTCCGTTAATACCATAGGTGGCATCACTAGTGTCACACACGTTGAAGATTTTTGGCTCAGTAACATTCCCACCAAGTTTCAAGAAGATCCATCAAAAATATAAACACACTATAAAGTGTCCACAAATTTTTCATATTTTGACCTGTATCTTATGTAGTAATGTGGGTCATCACCTCATTGTCAAACTCGACCTAGATTTTTCATACATATGATATATTCTGAAAGTTATACGGGGCTACCATCAAAACTTTCAAAGTTATCGTGCTCACAACCAAAAGTTCAAGGAGGGACAAATGGACGGACATGAACAATCATGTAAGCTCTGAGACCTTAGGACAGCAGAGCTAAAAAGGTCAAAAATTGCAAAAGATTTATAAGAAATAACAAGATTATAACTGTGCCAAGAGACATAGCTAATGGATTTCATTCCTTTTTTGTAAATGATGGCCAATCATTAGCTGATAAAATACCTCCAACCCCTGTAAATCCTGAATTAATACTTGCAATGTAACTACTCTAACTCTTTCTATTTCTCCGCAATCATTGAGCAAGACATTAATATCATTATAAAGAATCTAAAAGATTCCAGCCCAGGTTGGGATGATATTTATCTGAAGCTTCAAGTGAAATAGTCTCTCCACTTACCCCCAGCCCATATTATTAACTTATCTTTCCAAACTGTTATCTTTTCCAAAAACTTTGAAACTTGCTCGAATAACTGCCATTTTTTGAAAAGGTAATGAAGAAATATTTGATTACTATATATGTAGACCCATTTCTGTCCTTCCTTCTCTGTCAAAAATGTTTTAAAAAATTGTTCACAAACAATTAATTGCTTATCTTGACAAATTTTATATCTTATATGACTACCAATTTGGATTTCACTACAAGTTTAGTGCAGAATGTTATGTAAGTTATCTCTCATGTAAAATATTTCAGGCCGCGAAGAAAAGGGACACACCATTAGTGTCTTTCCTGACCTTGCCAAGGCCTTTGATATGGTCAATCATACTATCTTATGTCAAAAATTATCATTCTATGGAATACGTGGTTTAGCTCTGAATTGGTTTACCAGTTATCTGTCTGATAGGTCTCAGTATGTACATTATTTGAACAAAGATTCTGATATATTATCTATTAACTGTGGTGTCCTTCACGAGGCCATCTTAGGACCCCTGTTATTCTGCCTGCTGTCTCAGGATATGTTATGTCTATTATCTGAAGATGACGCATGTTTACTATTCAGTGATAGAAATGTTGATACTCTAAAGCATTTATAAAATAAATAACACTCTGGAAGATGGTATTCATTGGTTTCATACAAATAAACTATCTTTTAATATTGACAAGTATAATTATGTGATTTTTCGATCTTGATATAATAAAAAAAAATTCAGATGATTTTGGTATTGAAATAAATGAAAACTATTACTTAAAGTTGAAACATTTATTAAACTTTTAAGTGTGTGGTTTGACAAAGATCTAAACTGGAAAGAACACATTTGCTCTTTTTCTAAAAAGGTAAGTAAGATAATTGGGATTTTCGAGAAGATCAGACACAAATTTGGAATAAATGTACTAATTAAATTGTATTATGCTTTGGTGTATCATGTCATTTGGGATCAGAAATATTGGAGACTGACCATGTGATGTGAGTGTGTATTTTAGTGTTTTGCTTTCAGTGTGTTATTTCCTGGAGGTGGGGTTGACATCCTGACATCAGGATATGCCAGGGCAGCACAGAAAATCTACAAGCTGGCTGTTGAGGTACCTTACTAAATTATTCCATCCACCTTAGTACATGTTTTAACATATTGTATCCATACTAATACATGTACAGCAATGTAGTAAGACATTATATCCACACTAGTACATATCATAACACACTGTATCCACACTAGTACATGTACAGCAATGTAGTGAGACATTATATCCATACTAGTATATGTCATAACAGTTTATCCACACTAGTACATGTACAGCAATGTAGTAGGACATTATATCCATACTAGTATATGTCATAACACATTTTATCCACACTAATTATATGTGCAGCCATGTAGTAAGATATACCCATACTACTACATGTCATAACATTGTATCCACACTAGTACAGGTCATAACACATTGTATCCACACTGGTACATGTCATAACACATTGTATCCACACTGGTACATGTCATAACACATTGTATCCACACTAGTACATGTCAAAACACATTGTATCCACACTAGTACATGTCAAAACACATTGTATCCATACTAGTACATATACAGCAATGTAGCAACACTTTGTATTGATACTTGTACTTGTACAGCAATGTAGTAACACATTGTATCCATACTAGTACATGTAGTAACATAAAAATCCATACTAGTACATGTACAGCAATGTAGTAACCAATTTTGTCCATGCTCATGTGGTAACCTGTTGTGTCCCTAGGTATAGAATGACAGGGGCCAATCTGGACTTGAAATTCCTTAAAATGACCAAATTGGCAAGTAAAAGAAAGGTAAAAGATGCAGCCCTTGCTTTTAGTGATTCACACTGAAATAAATTAACCTACAAATTTATCAATTTTAGCCAAATTGAATAAATGTTTAACATTTAGCCAATTGGGTATATGGCTAGAATGGACTCTGATTGACATATATTTATATTGCCTATAAAGTCATTTGACCATTTAAATTGATCGCTTTTGTTGCCAAATGGGAGAATTATTTGCTATTTGGCTGATAGGCAAATAGCTAGTCCACAATGACTGGCATATTCAAATTGCTTATGTAAAGGTTTCTCCAGCATTCAAATGCTAACATGTCCAGCCTTACATGTAGATGACCAGTTTCTGCATTACCTGTAAGTTCTGTCTCAGCAACTTGTAGTACATGTACGTGTAAGTACCGCTTGATAGAGTACTGTCCAGGCAATTCAGTAAGTGTCCAACCCATGCCAAGGAAAGCTGTTGACCTTGGGCCTGTTATCTTGATAGGTCTCATCTACAATTCTCAGTCAGATTATTTTCCATTATTGAAAACACTGAAGCAGACAACATTTGACTACCAGCCAGTTTTGGCCACTTAAAGGGTGAAAGAGTTAACCCATTGAACACCATAGTCCGGGGGGGGGGGGGGGGGGGCACTCCCTACATTTTTAGGTGGGGGTGTGCAGCTCAAGTTTTTCAAAATGACCCTTCATTAGGGCTCCCATCCTACCAAATAATTGATCTTCATTAGGGCGCGTCAATCACTTTCACAGCATGCGCCCTGTTCATGGGGCTGGAGCGTAAATTGGCTGGTCTTGATAAGGGCCCTTTGAAGTTTGATTTTATCAGTGACCTTGGTTAGGGGTCTCACAAAAAAGTAGGGACCTTCGTTAGGGAAATCTTGGGAAAATTGATACCTTTGTTAGGGAAAGTATCAGTGAAAAAGCACCCTTCAGAGCGGCACATCCCCATTACGCTCGGTATAGGGAGTGGCCCCCTGGGACCATTGTGTCACATCAGTGGTCACATGACCCTAACAGTTGCACAGTTGTCCAATTGGAAGTCGCATCCAAGATGGTCAGTCAAATCACAGAATGGCCAGCCCCTAGGGTATATTAAGACACGCTGCCACTCGTCTATCATTTGGTCTCCAACATCTGAGGAAGAAGCAGTAGTTTTCAAAGTGCTCAGGTTTGAATAGAGACACAGACACAGACTTGGCTGTTTACATGGTATCTTTATACAGTCTCTATTTATTGCATATATTCCAAAGTAAAAAGTGTAAATAGCAGCACGGTGATCAGCCAAACTGACTGATAATGGTTTATCAGGAGGGTCTTTCTTGGATACTTAAGGTCACCAGTGTTCCCTCCCCCACCCCCTTCTCCTGTAATAGTTAAGGTCCGTCACTGTTACAATACTAAAGCATGTATTTACTGAGCACAAGACCACAGCACTGGGGGCATATGTACACCAATGTTGCCCCCCCCCCCCCCCCCCCACACACACACACACACAGCAACAGCAGTAACTGTGTGGATAGACAGAAAATGTGAGACAAACTAATCACTAGTTCAACATAAGAACCAGTCACCCTTGGCACTCCGGAGTGAAGGTTCCGTTTTTACCGTTCCCCTCCCCCAGTTTCAATGTCTATTTACCCTTTCCCCCTTAAACCGGCCGGTGGTCAAATGTCACCTGCTTCAGTGTTTTCATCTAATTTCAACAGTTATGAAAAAAAATTTGACTGAGAAATGTACATGAGACTTATCAAGATCACATGCCCCATATGAACAGCTTTCCTTGGCATGGGTTGGGTACTAAGTTCCCTCTTGAATTAGGACTCAGTCCTAATTCAAGAGGGAAATGGTTAAACTTGTTTTCAAAGTGCTGGATTCATTGTCTTTGATTCAGCTTCATATCCTAAAAAAATGCTTTTTGTTCAAGAAAACTATTTCAATTACTTGTGCAACATGTGCTTTAGGCCAAGGACAATGGGGGCTACTTTCCACTCTGGGGTACATGCCTTGGGTTTCAACTGCTATCAGCACTTCGTACTAGGAAAAATATACTGAGAGAATGTGATGCAGAAAATATTCTCATGCCCCTCTACCTTGCACCAGGTATGCTCACTTTTCATAAATATGTCAGAAATAATTGTTAATATTGAACATAAAATATTTTCATGGCTAATATTCTGATGCATTTCACAGATTCTCATCAGTTAATGACCTGTATGACAAGCATTCAATTAACTGAAAGTGAATTTAGTGATCTTTTATTATGTGTTATTAAAATACAGCTTATTATAGACATTTAAGTATTTACATGTTGAGTATCTTCAAAATTATTCTAGAAAGGGGTACCATTCGTCTTTCAGATCTTATGTTTATGAGGTAGGTACATCCAATGAAAATGGAGCAAAGGCTTGCAACATTAAAATATACTAATTAGGGGCATTTGCTAATGTAAATGTTCAATTTGTATAAAAGTATAAGAGATAGAGATACAGTTCCAACTTTTATCAATATGTTTGTGATGACTCTGTGGCCATGAAATGGTGGACCTAACCTGTAGCTTTTGAAATTATGTTAATTAGGAACATTTGAAAATTTAGATAATGAATACTTTCAGCACAATAGACAGAGAGATTTATCTAACTTCTATCTGTATGTTTTAGATTACTATCTAATACATTATGGTCATTGTAGTGTTTAAATGAGAGACATTGGAAAATTTGAATTTTGAGTGTTGTCAAATGTAATGCAGAAAGAGGCTCCAGTTAAATGCATTTTATATGTTGGTGATAAAGATGTGTCCAATGTATACTTAATGAAAGTTGCAGCATATGAATTATGCTAATAAGAGAAATTTTAGTGTAAATTTTGACAGTCTTCAAAACTATGATATATAGACATGTTATTCCAACTTCTAATCTGTATATTTTGGATGATTATGCAGCAAGCAGTTATGTAATTAAAAAAAAATACCCAGCATTTGAAATAATAGTTACATGTAGGGACATTTGAAAATTCAAATCTTGGATATTTACAAATCTGTTATAATGGAAAAAGATTCTGTTCTGATGATAATTTTCATGTTTGAGCTAAGGGCACATTCAATGTAGTCAATGAAGCTCTGTGTTTCTTGTTAAACTCCAACGGAGAATGGAAAGAACATAATTAGTCTCCTCCAAAGGCAACCCACTGGTCAGTGAATTTTGGATAAAAGCTGCAGCATTTAACATTATGGCTTTGGCAGACATGTGAAAAGATAATGGTTGAATTTCTGTAAAATTATAATTAGGGTCATAGATATTTTCAAAACTCTGACAGATAGAAATGTCTGTCTAGGTTGTTAAGATTTAAAACTTTGACAGCTGCAAAGCTGTGACACATCTGAAGAACTTGTCTTTCTAGACACACAGGCAGATTTGTTGCATCAACATAATTTGTTTTTCTGGTTCGGTGATAAATCTCTTTTAAACTTCAGATTCCATTGGTTTTACATTATGCTCCCTGAAATTTGGTAAGAGGTGACCTTGAGGCCAAAGGTCAAGGTCAAACTTTCTGCAGAAGAATGGTGGCCCTCTTAGGGGGGTGCCTTCTGGTGAGAGGTGCCTGACGGGGGGATGCATAATGTTTTTTGTACAAAAAACTCGCTTCTAGTAATTTTCTTAAACATGCACAGTACAAATTTTGTAGATCACAGTTGAAAGTTTCAGTTTCAAAAGATGATTGGAATTACGAATGTATGTCAACGGCACACTTTCTAGGGTGTTTTTGATTTTGTAAAATATGGTCAAAACATACATTGATTAACAAAATTTATGACAGAATTTTGAATTACTGTTTGATGACAATAATAACTAAGCATCAATGAAATGTACACTGGTAACTGCAAGGTTTCCATCCAAAATTCCACGTACATAACCCATTTTCCTGCCTTTTTGAAAAAGTGCTGTTATCAACATGTATTTCAGTGGCCAATATTTATTGGCTGTATCACTTGCTGTGTTCACACCAGACACACATTTTTGCATTTGCACAGCTGTGAACGATTGAAGTCATTAAGTTATGAGTATTGTTAGATCCTTTATTCATGTTAACATAATATTGAAATGACCACATATTATTATCAGTTTTCAAGATCTGCTCTCCTTACAATGTAATATTGTTATGCCAGGTTTGAATGTGCACAAACATACACATATATGAAATTTGCGTACAGGCTGTAATGCACAAATAGTTACTTTTTAGCTGAGCTGACTTGTCAGTCTTTTGAACTTAATTGATGGTGGTCATACATCATCCAATAAGAACTCATGGTTTTGACTCACAAAGACTAGTGGTCAGACCCTCATCAAGTTTGATTTGGCTGTACTGCGGGTGGGTCTCTATGAAGTTTGTTTAAGAAATTATACTTTTATCCATTGATATTTTTATCTCCCGCCCACGAAGTGGGGGGGAGATATAGTAATGACGACCGTCCATCCGTCCGTCCCACATTTCTTGCGCGCGATATCTCAAGAACAGATTAAGCTAGGATCATGAATTTTTTACAGTTGGTCACCCTTATAAGTGTTCACGTCGAGTTCGAAGGAGAGTGACCTTGACCCCATTTCAAGGTCACCAGGGTCATTTATCTCTAAACTTCTTGCGCGCGATATCTTAAGAACCGGATATGATAGGATGATGAAATTTTCACAGTTGATCACTCTTGTTAGGGTCTACATCGAGTTCGAAGGTGTGTGACCTTGACCTAATTCCAAGGTCACTAGTGGCAATTCAATTTTCTTTGAATTTGTTGTATGCAAAATCTGAAGAAACAAGTGAGCTAGGATCACTTAACTTTTACAGTTGATCAACCTTGTAAGGTTCTATGTCATGCTTGAAGGACCTTGACCTTGACCTAATTTCAAGGTCACCAGAGGCAGTTCATCCATCCCACATTTCTTGCGTGCGATATCTCAAGAACCAGTAAAGCTAAGATCATGAATTTTTTACAGTAGGTCACCCTTATTAGTAGTCACATCGAGTTCAAAGGAAAGTGACCTTGACCCCATTCAAGGTCACCCAGGGTCACTTCTCTGTGAATTCCTTGCGCGCAATATCTTCAGAACCAGATAAGATAGTATAATAACTTTTACAGTTGATCATTCTTGTTAGTTAGGTACAGTTAACGTATCGTCCCCATTTAAGCACAATATCAGAAACATGCCAGTATGTACCTGCCAAATATACAGTTATCTTTGTTTTAAAATTATGTGGGCGGGAGATATGGACAGCGTCAGCGTCAACTTGTTTATGCCTTTTTTTAATAGTATTTTTATCAGTATACATTTTTAACACAAGATTATATCTTTTGGATTTCTTCATGCAGGTTACAAGAACAGTCGAATGTTCCATGGGATGTCGGATAGCATAATGCACACCTTGACCACCTCAAATGTGACAGCCAACTTCCACCATGAATGCCTTACACCAGAGGTAGGTCAACATGTGCATGTATATATTTGCACTGTAATCACCAGCACCATGTGTTCACTTCCCTTTAAGCATGCAATTTCTGTGCTTCAGTGGGATTGATTTGCACTAAAAGTGTGATATGTGTGTGCTTGCAGCAAGATACAAATCAACTGCAATGCAAGTGCATTTGTGTATCACTCACAAATTCTTGTATAAAGAGCAAACAGAACAGAACAGACCTTCTTATGTTTAATTGTTTCACATAAGTTGGAATTGCAATAAAATGCTGTGCTGTCTAATTCTGTTTCTGTTTCAATGAAACGGAGAAGTATACTGAAATCAAATGCTAAGGTTGGTACCTGCAGCACGCTCCAAATTGGTGCGAAAACAAGTCCCAGGAGTCGTATTCTGGGCACCTTTGTGAACAGAAAGTGACAGCAGACACATCAGTTTGTTTTGATGAGGG
>OZ026613.1:88373468-88421468 GCA_964020975.1 Hermodice carunculata | reverse complement strand
ATGAGGGACAGACTTCGGCTAAGGGTATAGAGACAAAAGGGTCAAAGATATCAGTTATTTTATTTTTTTAAACATGTATACAATAAATACTTAAGTCTGATGTTCCCAATAAAAGTATTTTGTTCATTTAAAAATTTTCCAGGTAACTTTTAACACTTAAAGTGGAAATTTTTTGTGAAGGTACACTGTACTGCTATATACAGGTTTGATTTTGTTTTTTTACACAAAATACATGCATGAAGGTTGTTTATGTTTCATAGATGGAACTTTGTGTTTGAACAATAGAGAACAAAAATTCACGAACCTTTTAAAATACATAACAATATCTTAGAGTAACAAAATAATTCATGCAAACAAATAATTTGGCCAAATAATGTGGTAAAATTATGGTAAAAGTCTCATTTGATAGCTATAATATACTTGCAGTAAAACTTCTGCAAGTTTCAATTTTGGCAGTGAAGGCTGTGTTTTTAAGGTAACATCATTCACATGGGTATTGTATAGTTGGAAGTAGTTCTTACGAAATACAGTCAAAATGTGCATAAAATGCAGATCCCAAGATATGTAGGTAGATTATTTATTCTTGTGTGTACAATTTTCTGCCTTGCGTCAATGCTCAGTTTGCCCATGCTGATAATATTGTAGCCTATTGTCAGCATACAGTTGACATTTAGGTTATCCCAGCCATGGATTGTGGGTTCAAGTGACAATAGACCAGTTCATAGGACTCAGGTTTATTTGGTTCGCTTTGGCCCGAGTTCGGGAAGCGCACCCTGCTTTATTTACATTTTGTGCTCAACCATGCTGGCCGGATTTAAGGTGGAAGGATCAGAAAGTAAAACACAGGATGTGCTTGGGTTTAATGAACAATCAAACCGTCAGCAAACTAAACATGCACATTTCACCACTGATGTGACATTTTAGGTAACAGATTTGCACTGTTCAGCACAATTCATGCTGTAATCACTAGCGTTAGCTGTGGCATCTGTTGTGACCATAGGAAGTGTGGGCCCGACTAGGCCACTTGCTGATTGGACAATCAGGCCAACAATGGAATGCATAATTAGTCACGGTCCGGAAAAATTCGGTACAAGTCAGTATGAACAGGTCTATTCCATTCTGAAGTGTCAGCAGTGGCTGTTGATGATTTGTGCACTTGGACTTAGAGGTGCAGAACTTTGTGCACAAATGTAACAGTGAAAGAAAGGGAAATAATTGCATGCAAGCATGGCATCATGTGTAAAATAAGATGATCCAGGTACATTTAAATGCACAAAAAATGGAAAGAAAACAGCAGCACAAAATCTTGATGATTCTATCTGCCAACATTTGACCTGCATTTTGAGCTAGTACCCAGTGTCAAAGAACATTTGGGCCCCACTTGTTCACTGAATGTTTGGTCCCCCCCCCCCCAAAATAACTGCCCCCCATGTCATTAATAAAAAAGCAGCCCTATAATTACCTCAGCTGACTTGTCAGTAGCTGAGCTTATCTTATGGCCATTTGCCTGTCATCCGTTGTCAACCATTGACTTCTTCTCCGAAACCTTCAGCCAGATTCACTTCAAGCTTGGTGGTAATACACCTTGGGTGACTCTCTACCAAGTTCGTTTAAATGGTCCATTGGTTTTGGGATTTTCTATGATTTTTTTGGTTCTTTTTTGGGGCAAATCTTAAAAAAATCTTCTCTGAAACTGCTCACTCAATTACTTGATATCACACAGGAACACTCCTAGTCTTGAAGTGGTTCGCCAGGTAGTGCTGTGATTTTTTTCTATTTTTTTTAATGATTTTTTGTGTGTTATCACTATTTTTGACTTCTTCTCCAGAACCGCCACTCAGATTAAGCTGAAACTTGGTGGATATGTTCCTTGTTGAAGGGTCAAACAAAGTTGTTCACTAGGTGGCAATGCTTTAGATTTCTTTTAAATTTTAACATTTTTTTCAATTCAGTTACTCACATGTATTGGTAAATGCACCTTTCCTATTGATTACTGTGTAAGTCAATGGGCCTTTTAATGTTCAGTATTATGTATTTTCTCCACCAAGTAGCAGTGTTCATTTGAGAGTTCTCTTTATATATTCTTCAATCTCTCATGCTCCAGTCAAATTTACATTTTTAATGAATTTTTCTTTAGGCAAATCTTAGAAATACTTCTAAATGTTATATGCACTCAGCTAAGGCTCAACACAGGTCTGTTCATTGGCAACTTTGATTTTGTGAACAAGCTTTAAAAGTCAGCTGAGCACAAGCTCATCACACAGCCCTCTAGTTACATTTTTCCCTGAACCTGTTCTCACACTGAGCTGACAAAGCACTGTGAGTAGTACCTTTCACATTGAGTGTGCTGTAACATGACCAATTTTGCTATTTTGCACTGTTAACATCATCGATGTCAGAACTGTGGTAAAAATGTCTCATGAAGTGTAACAAAAATGAAATATGAAAGGGGACCCAAATATTCAGAAGGGGCCCAGTTATTCCAGAATTGTTGGGCCCCTGGAGGCCTGAATGTTTGGGCCAGGGGCCCATCTGTTCAGCAAATATTTGGGCCCAGGGGTTTATCTGTTGGGGGGCCCAAATATTCGGTGACACCAGCACCATATTCAAGTGAAGTTTTCAATTTTTTTGTGGAAGTTATGTTTGAATGTCACTGTAATGTGCAATAGAGTTGTTCTTTGTACCTTAATGGCTGTCCCGAGAGCACAAAGAAATTTGTTTGTTTTCTTTTATTTGTTTGCTTGCTTCTTCCGAATATGTTGATGATAAACAGGATTTGTGACAATGATGGGAATGGCCAATGTAGATTCACAGTGTAGAGCGTGCATGTTCAATGAATTGCATGTTTTAACATACATGTCCTGTATATGATTGAAGTTTCAGCAATTTAAGACTTCACTGAATAATGATCACTTTACCATAATTATACTTATTAAAAGCCAAGGCTTGATAATGTGTGTGAGTCTTAGCAGTGACGTCAGGTAATTTTTTTTCTCTCTTTCTAATGTGACAGAATTTCCAAAACAGTAGTGCAATGACCTCATTTTTCGACATACTGTCTGTCAATAAGGACAAGAAAGGCCTTGAGTTTATATCCATGATGGAAGGCAAGTACATACAGTATCCTAAAACATTATTCCTATCCTCTCTGAGGCAGCAATTTTTAATGCAGGTCTGAAAATTGGTTCCAAGATAACTTGACAATCTTCTAAAGTTACTCAGTCTTAGTGTGGCAGGCTACTTATGTCTGTGTACAAACATATTTTTCTTTCTTTCTTTCTTTCTTTCTTTCTTTCTTTCTTTCTTTCTTTCTTTCTTTCTTTCTTTCTTTCTTTCTTTCTTTCTTTCTTTCTTTCTTTCTTTCTTTCTTTCTTTCTTTCTTTCTTTCTTTCTTTCTTTCTTTCTTTCTTTCTTTCTTTCTTTCTTTTCTCTCTCTCTCTCTGTCTTTCTTTCTTGGTCATCAACACTTGATATCAGTACTTTGTCTTTATCAAGATACCTTCACAGATAAAAAAAAAAAAATAAAAAAAAGAACAAGAACTGATGCATTGCTGGTTGGAGACTACATGTACCTGGCGAAAACTCTTTTGACTTCTTTCTTCACTGTAAAGCTCTGATAAGTGGTGAGACATCAAGGTTTAATGCATCTGAAGATAATATGGCATGCCATGAACCATAATCATTGCCAGGTTTAATAGTGTTGACACCAACCCAGCAATGATGAATAAGTGCTTGACGTTTCATATGGCAGTAATAGTGGTAAATGGTGACTACAAAAAATTGACCAAACTTATTTAGTTTTGGTGGAGAAATTGAAAAAAGTGTTATTAAATAGAGGCATTTTGAAGAAAACATGCAATTTTGGCAACATATTGTAACACACATGTTGATTATCCCTTTTTACAGTTGAATATTTTTAACACATCACCTGGTACTATTTAACTTTGTTTTACTTTTTGTTTGTATGCACCTTGTAGCCAAGAACTATCCCTTCTATGGGTCGCAGTGGCACATGGAGAAATCTGTATTCACATGGGACGTGACTGTGAACCTCAATCATTCTGCAGACTCCGTACGAGTGACACAGTACTTTGCTGACTTCTTTGTTAATGAATGTAAGGCATTCCCTTAATTATTAGCTCATGCTGACCTTAGGTCTCAGAGCTTATGCGATCACTCATGTCTGTGCATCCGTAAACCTTTGCTTGTTGACACGATGCAGTCCACAGTTTTCAAGATAGCCCTATATAACTTTTGAGACTTACAAAGTGAATGAAAATCTAGGTTCAAGTTTGATATTGGTGGCACCACCTGTATTATTACATAATATATGGGCCAAGATGTGAAAATGTTGAGAATGCTACTTTTATGCCCCCCTCCTAACAGAGGAGGGGCATATCGAAATTGCTTCTTTTGTTGTGTCCGTATGTTGTTTTGTCTGCATTTGTGTCCGGGCTTTGATTCTCTTGTCTTTCAGCTTAGATTGATGAAAATTTACATGTAGATGCATCTGGACATAAGGGTGTGTCATGTACCAAAATTAGGTCACTAGGTCAAGTATCTGGGTCACAGTGACATATTCTTGTAAAATTGTGTCCCTGCTATAATTCCTTTACTGTGTAACTTGGTTTCATGAAACTTAACACACATACATATCTTGACCTTAATGTGTGTCATAAAACTAAAGAGTGCACTATGTCAAGTATGGGGGTCACAGTGACACAACCATGTAAAACTACATAACACTTCATTTCCAGGCTGTAATTCTGTTGTCCTTTAAATTAGATTAATGAAACTTTACACGCAGGTGCATCTAGACATAAGGGTGTGGCATGAACCAAAAGTAGGTCACTAGGTCAAGTATCTGGGTCACAGTGACATATCTTTGGAAAATCATGTCTGGGCTATAATTGCTTCAATCTTAAATTTAGTGAAATGAAACTTTATGCATGGATAAAACTTCATACACTCACATCATGACCGAAATGTTTGTCATGTAAAACAGTCGGTCACTATGTCAAATATTATGTGTCCTTGCCTTTGACTGTCCGCTATTCATGTCCAGGCTGTAATTTGCTTGTCCTTCAACTTAGATTAATGAACTGTTACAATCAGGTGCATCTTGGCAAAAAGGTGTGTCATGTATAAAAAATAGGTCACTAGGTCAAGTATCTGTGTCACAGTGACATATTCTTATAAAATCTCGTCCTGGCTGTAATTCCTTTACTATTTAACTTAGTTTAATGAAACGTCAAGCACACATATATCTTGAACTAAACTTGTGTCATGAAAAGTAGGTCATTAGTTCAAGTATCTGGGTCACAGTGACAGCCTTTTTTTATTGACTACAGTCATACCAAAACGAGACTTGTAATTAGCAAGGTTATAAATTAGGCAAGGGGGGCATAGATCCAGCAATCTCTGATTGCATTTTAAGTATTTTTGGGAAGTTTGCAACATAAGGTTTTCGTACAAGGTAGGTTATACAAGGAACGATCCACTAAATGTATGTTATCCACAGAAGGAGCCATTAGTTTGGCCATTTGCTGCCAAGAGGAAGTGGTGTTTCATGCAGTAAGTTTCCATGTGTTTTTGTCTCCATCTGTTTGGTGACATATACTATTGACAATGCATGTAATTGTTGATATTTCTGCACAACTAAATCAGTCTACTTTCTGATAATTTTTTTTCTAGGCAGAAAAAGTGCTCATCATTTTCCATCCTTGGCAGAAGAATCTCAGGCATTGATTTCCAATTGGCATCCAGTGTTTGAGGGAGCACCAAGTTTTGTAAACAATTACTACTTCAATTACACAAAACGTACTTCTAGCAAGAGTACTGAGAGTACTGCGCGTGATGAGTGGGTACTGGTGAACTTGAGGGGTCTGTCTTATAACACAGGTGAGCTGACTGGATGAGGAAAGAGAGGAAAAAAAATGGGAAAAAATTGCATTGCATTCAATTTTCTCAATCTAAAAAGTAGAACTTGTGCAAGTTGGAATGGCATATAATTCCATTTTCTGTAAATTTCAGGATATTTTGATATTTAAATTTTGGTTTGCCATTATTATTATATATTTGAAATGCAACAGCTTTTGCTCAATATTCATCGAATGTAAAATGACCAAAATGGCATTTTCATATAAGCTTGGATGATGTTAATACTGTTATAGTTTTAACGTTTTACCCTTGAAGTAAGACTTCAAGACTGAACCAACAGCTTTTATGGGCATGTTTGGATACTAAGTCCCCAACTCGTGCCAAGGAAATTAGTTTGCCTGGGCATCATTCAAATTGTTTTTCAGTGTTGGAACTGGTTAAAAACATGGAAGTAGCCAACACATGACCATTATTATGCCCCGCTCTTACCGGAGGAGGGGCATATAGTGATTGCTTTTTCCATTTGTGCATGATCTATACATTTTGGAAACACTAAAGTCTGTATTTAATGAAGAATATTTCAAAGGTTAAGAGGACTGCTTTAAAACCACCAGTTGCCTTTTATGGGTGACTGCCTGTGTCAAGTCAGGAGTGAAAATTATTTCTAGACATTGGTATTGGAAGATGAAAGGTGATGCTTTGGTAACTCTGGAATCTCTTTGCTGTCATTGTTGGGTTTGAAATTTATGAATATGGGTCATGTTTTTCAACATAAGTGTAAGATACTAGAGACCTCCATTTGTAGAACTTCAATTGTATAGTGAGGGTCGTGTAGAAGTCTTCTCCTTGCACTTGATGTTCTATAACAGTGATTCAATCACTTAACATATTAATTACATAATGTTCCAGATTCTTAAATATCAGAAAAATGATATACATGTAGGCCTACTTTCTTCTTTTGCTGTAAACTCAGCTGACGAACTTGTCAGGAGAACCAAAAAGTGAAAGGCCTACCAATTCTCATTTTTTTTCTGGCAGTAGCGATAAATTTTGATTTTGAGTGGTTAGGTCTATACATTTTGGTAACACTATAGTGTGTTTTCAATGAAGAACATTTTAAAGGTTGAGAGGACTGGTTTAAAACCACCAGTTGCCTTGTATGGGTGACTGTCTCAAGTCAGGAGTGAAATTTGCTTCTTGACATCGGTATTGGAAGATGAATGTTGATGCTTTGGTAACTCTGGAATCTCTTTGCTGTCATTGTTGGGTTTGATATTTGTGAATATGGGTCATGTTTTTCCTCATAAGTGTATCCTACTAGATACGTCCATAAACTTTTGCTTGTTAGTGCAATACTGCACACAATTTTCAAGTTAGCCAAACATAACTTTCACGACTTATGGCCTTAATGGGTGTATGAAAATCTAGGCCCCTTTCTATATTGGTGGCGCCACCTACATGATGTAATGTAGGGGTCAAAATGTAAGAATCTTGTGAACACTGTAGCATCTTTAATTTTTGGAGGATCTTCACCAAATTTGGTGGGATTGTGGGGAAGGTCAATGTCTAAGTTGCTAATGATACTAGTGGTGCCACCTATAATATGACGGAAATTACGAGCCAAAGGGTGTTTTAAGATATAAAATTCCATAATTTGGTAAAGCAAGTGGATTTGACTTGCCAAATTTATATGATTTATGGACCATGGCCAAAAGTAGAATGTTTGTAATATTAGTGACCTTGGCTTATTTTTGTGAGGTCACCATGCCTGTAAAGTTGAAATAGGTGATTTTGTAATGGCCAGGTGCAGCTTGGGCATCAGTGGCAACGAGAATTGATCCTCCAGATCAAAATTGCACTTGATTACATAATACATAAAACTCTACTTGGTGACCTACTTTTCGAGTCACTGTGACCCAGTAATTATAAGGTTTGGTGTTTGTCCAACTTTATTGCTTTTGGTCAATAACTTGAACAGTTATGACCCGATTTGAACAAACAGACTATATAATTATTATGTAAAGCTGGATGTGGGGCACATATTTTGAACATAACAATTTTCTAATCCTGGTTGAAGGTCAATGTCAAATGGCCAGTTTGAATATAGGGGTTATCTTGTGAATGCTCTGCAGCCCACAATACTTCAGATAGGCCCATATAATGTTTAGGAGTTATAAAGTGTATAAAAATCTTTGTTGACACTAGTGTTGGTGGCGCCACCCAGGGTATTATGTAGTATACAGGTCAAAATGTGAAAATCTTGTGACTGCAATACTGTCCACAGTTTTCAAGTTAGCCCAATATAACTTTCAGGGCTTATAGGGGGTTTAAAAATCTAGGTTCTTGCATGTCGACATTGGTGGTGTCACCTACAATATTATGCAATATAGGGGTCAAAATATGAAAATCTTGTGAACAATCTAGCATCTTTAGTTAGTGGCAGATCGTCACCAATTCAGTGGGGTTGTGGGGGGAGGTCAAAGTCTAAGTTGGTAATGATACTAGTGGTGCCACCTATAATTTGATGGAAATTATGAGCCAAAATGTGTTTGAAGATATAAAATTCCATATCTCGAAAAGTAATTGGATTAGACTTGCCAAATTTATAGGATATATAGACATGTCCAAAGCTAGAATTGTATATAACATCAGTGACTTTGACCTATTTTTGTGAGGTCACCATGCCTGAAAAGTTGAGAGAGCTAGGTGTTTTTTGTAATGGCAATGTCAGCATAGCACCAGGCAGGCCTATGGGCCTCTTGTATCACATAAGCTGGGTGTCTTTGATCTTCTGTCCTAAGGTCACTGAGGACATAAAGCTAAAAACTCACTCATTGTAATGTCTTGGCACATGCAACAATATTCATCACATGAGTTGCGCAAGTAAGCTATGATTACATGTGGAGTGAAGTGCCATGTGGTGGCAATTTTTACATTAAATGTACATAACATATACTGAACCCCAATGAAAAGTATCCACATGCCAATTTTGAAGTATTTTATTGTTTATACTTGAAACATTTCATACCTAGACGTGCTTAGAACTTAACAAAGCATTCACTTTTCTGGCGTAAAAATAATGTCACGCTCTACCGACATTAACGTCACTTACAGGCAAAAAATGTCATTAACTGCCCTAATTGAAAGTCACACAAATTTTTCTGTTCAATATGGGATGTGGCCACCTCGAGCATCAACACATGCTATACATCTGCGGCGCATACTGCTGACCAGGGTTTGAATTCTGTGTTGGGGAACATTATTCCATTCTTCCTGCAGAGCTTGGATCAGCTGGTTTCGGGTAGTAGGCCTAGGTGTCCTCCGTTGAATACCTTGGCCTAACTGATCCCACAAATGTTCAATAGGGCTCAGATCGGGTGAGAACGCTGGCCATTCCATGACATTGATGTTGTTCTCATTGAGAAAGTTCATTGTTAATCTTGCAGAGTGTGCACGTGCATTGTCCTGCTGAAAAATCGCCAGATCTTGATGCTGCTCCATAAATGGGACCATGTGCGGCTCCAGCACCTCATCAATGTACCGCCTAGCATTGAGGATCCCTTGAATGACCACTAGGGGTGTCGGGTAGCGGTTGCTGATGCCTGCCCACACCATGACAGAGGGTCCACCCCATCGATCTGCCTGACGGACACAGGCATCTGCATATCTCTCCCCAGTCTGGCGCCACACACGTTCTCTGCCATCTGCTCTGCTGACACAAAAACGGGACTCGTCAGTAAAAAGGACGGTATTCCACTGCTGACGAGTCCACCTGCAGTGTGCTCTACACCACTGCAGTCGTCTTTCTCTTCTGGGTTGGGTCAGCAGGTTACCCCTGTAAGGTCTTCTGGCTGTTAGGCCTCTGCTCCTCAGTCGCCTCTCCACAGTAGAACTACTGACAGGACGGTGATTCACCCCTTGAGTCTCACGGGCTGTTTGGGCTGCTGTACGGAAACGGTCTCGCAGGTGCATCAGCCGGATGTGACGGTCTTGGCCAGGTGTTGTCACTCTTTCTCGGCCAGGCCTAGGCCGATCATCTACGGATCCAGTTTCTTGTTGCCGTTCAATTAGTCGTTGGATGGTGCGCCGAGTACACCCCATTCTTTGTGCGATTTGAGTGATTGGGACTCCACCCTCTGCAAGCCCCAAAGCATGGTGTCTTTGACCTTGGCTCAGACGCGGCATGATCGCCTCAACACACCTGAGACCACTGGCTTTTTTCTTGGCTGAACATCCCTTTTTAAAGCCACTGAAAACATCAGGTCATTTTAGCCATCCAATAGGAGTGGTGGTCAGAAGCCATATTCGGTGCACAAAAGTCACATGCATTATGTAACAACCCAGCAAAAGTTAAAAAGTTGTCCTGAATGACCCTGATGTAGGCTCCAAACCATGCATATATGCACACACAGTACTTAGTAACTTACAAAATTAATGTGTTAATTTTTTTATGTGGATACTTTTCATTGGGGTTCAGTATATGTTCAGAAGCCACTTGAGGAATAACATTTTTGAAATGAACAGGTGCAATATAGCCTCAATGGCAGCAGAGCATTAGGCCAAGGGGCCTCTTGTTTCTTTATGTAGGTTACCATATAGTGAAACAGTGCAATGGAAATTTAAAATGTCTTTTGTAGATCCGGTTAGCTCACTTTTATAGGTTAGATTTTCTAGTGTTGAGTAAGGAAGAGCAAATGAACACAAGGGCAAGGCCAAAAATGCCTGACTGTAATGGTTTTGACATCAGCGTGCAACATCATCGGCTAATATAATGGCTGTGTGTGCCTGCCTTATATACTTGGGTGTAGCATACGTTACTCAAGTCCAGGTGTGCGTTTCGTGTGTTCAGTCTTGCACATGTGATATGACAATACAACAGCGGAATTGGCCCAATTGTGAAATCTGGCCCTGTTTGTAATGCACCATGGGTACGAATGGGAGTCTAAATTATGAAATTAATTGTATAGGTCTTTAAATTAGAATTTCTATGTCATTATACCCAATTCATAGATATGCAGGGCTTCAAATGACTTATATAACTAGTCTTGTATATGGGGGCAGGATATTCTATATAATGTGATGCAGGAGGACCAAATTTTCTAGATATATGAATCCAAAAGAACCATACAAGATCAAAAACAACAGTGGTTAATTAATATTCCACACCAGCTGAGTGGCACAGCATGATAGGATTCTTGTGCAGATAGGAACCTTGAATTGAATGGACTGTCTTACCAGCACTTGCCTTCAGAGAGATGTTCTTTGATATGTAGGCCTACTTGTTCATGCAGTATGGAAAAGGAGACCAAATACATTTGTTTTGTTTTTTGGCAATTGTAATTGTCAATTATGAGCCCCAACAAACTTTGTCAAAGTGTGGCTCCACCTGGCTAAGTCGCAGAGTTTCCTATGGGCTGTATGTATGCTCTCAAAACAATCAATAGCAGATTGTAAAAGTATCCAATTAAGAATTTCTTGTTTGAATGAAATGAGTTACCAGCATTTGCATCATTGAGCTGCTACAGGCAGACTGGAATTTGATTCTATTTATGTTGAGTGATAAAATTCTAGCCAGCTTAATTTTATATTTAACAGTGATATAAGTTACATTATCCACTATAATGACATGTTTTTTTTCACTCTTATTTCAGATCGGCAATATCTGTCATTGGATTTAGGACTGGGTACAATGTCAATGCTGCGTCTATTGGTATTGATATGTTGTATGGCTACCTTTGTTCTGATAGTGTCCAGAATAAGGAACAAAGGAACACAGGTCACAGTGGTACAGCACTTTGACAGGACAGACCACAAGGGCGCGCCTGCTACTCATGTTGAATTTGCATAGGTTGCATGTACACTTGTGTTGTGACTAGCTGAAAGTCTGTATGGTACAGATGTGATTGGTTATAAAATCCAAGCATTATAATATGATGAAAAATAACAACAGGCACCATATCATAAATTCACGCTAAGTTAGAACATCAGTTATTCAAGTAAACATAGATAATTTCCTCATTTCATGAAATGAAGCGAACATCAAAATTGTTAAATATACCATCATAGTCCATACCCCAGACTCTGTAACCACTTTTCAGCATCTTGCTGTATGTAACCACATGCATCTTAACAGACAGCCAACCCCAGGTGAGATTTCCATTATTTTGTGTGGAAGAGTAGATGTGATTCAAAGCAATTAGTTTACAACTGTGTTTTGCAGCAGCATGCAAATATGCAAGACAGAGGGAAAATTGTACAGGTATGTGATGCCCCATTGCTGTAAATTTCCACAAACAGGAAGATCTAGATTTTCCAGTTATACAAATATATATAGGAAGTGCATATGACAGCATTGTCATAATGATTTTCTTTGCATTGTTTGTTGATATTAAGTGATAAATATTCTGGCTGGTATGTCCAGTTAGAAGTAGAAATATGCAACCTTTAAAAAGTAATTGAATAAATTTGCTCACAATTGCATATTGGTCTACAATCAAGAAAAAAAATTGATAGTACATGCCAGAATGGAAATAATTTATTCAAGAAAGTGATGCGACAGTTCAGGAAATGTTGACAGTGTATGTAAAAGGGCTGCATGTGAACATTCATTCAGTTTTCATGGTTGGACCTTATATAAGTATGTACCTTGAAACCAAAGAGCTGGGCTTAATAATTTTTGTGGTATTTTTCTTTCTAAATTTAATTCAGAAAGACAAATACAACAAAATTATATGTAATTTAATAACATGTATGTTGAGACCATAAGGTTGAATAGAGTTCAATGGTTTGTTTTTGTTTTTGCTAGAGCTTCCCTACCCTTAACATTTTCAAGTGCATACAGTAGTGGCAATTATATGTATAGAAACACTTGAATCCACACTAAGAAAGGTGACTTGCAAATGCATTCTACAGCACATATTCAGGACTTTTTTGTAATTAGCATTTCAGTCACTCAATCATCCTAGTTTAAACCCACTTACCACAGAGGGCCACCACAGGTTTTCATTGAATGAAAACCTGTAAGGTTCAAATCCTTGATGTACTGCCCCTTGACAACACTTATCGGTATGTCACGTGGATTTTTTGATGTATCAGCCCAAGGCAACAGGTACATGTATCGGCCCCATTGCAGGGAGGGACAATAAGTGTTGTCAAGGGCCAGTACATCAAGTCGAGGGCATAATGCATGGGGCTGATACATAAAAATCCATGTGATAATATATTTATCCAATGATACTACATAGGCCTATTTGATTGGCAGTGCAGTCACACTTGTCACCACCACTGTTGCTAGATAAAATTATTTTCCTTCTCATTGTAGCTTATGCATTCAGTCTCAAGGCCTTCACCGACATTTGTGTCACAGTCCCCTTGATTTTCTAGGTGTACAATTTGGTTTATCAGCCCTTGTATGACCCGTGATGCTGATGACGAATCACCCATATTGCTGGCCATGTCATTTGCAGCTTGTGGGATTGCTGTTGGGGTGCCATGAACTTCTGGTACGTGTGTACTGGAGTAGCCAGCTGGTTACCATATCATCTGTGGTATGACAAGCACAAATGGATGTGGGATCCAGCTTAGGCCTAAACTGTTGGTGTTTGCATCTGATGATACATGACAATCATGAAGTCAATTACCTTTTAAATGCAATGTCAGGGAAGGTTGAACAATGGCCAAGCTGGTGAGACATTCATCTTCAGTGCGAGGGGTACCGGGTTCGATTCACACCCGGCCCTGGCACTCCCCACAAAAGTGGTAGCACATGATAGTTCCATAAATTAAAATGCACCCCCTTTTCAAGGATTTTTCCCTGAATTTTACCTTCCTATTTTGATGAAAACAAGATTTTTGCCCTGGAAAAGTACCCCTATTTTTCACTTTCAAGGATACAAATGTAGTGGCCCATGCCTTAAAATCCGCATTATGCAGCATATATTTCAGCCAATTGTGCATATATTTTTATATATCTATGGGGATGGAAATTGTCAGCTGATCAGCTAATTTTCAGTTTGTTTATTTTTTGTCTGCACTTTTCAATGAAAAAAATGTGTACTTTTGTGTACAATTTTTAATGAAAAAACTTGTGTGCATGGGCAGTGTTTGAACCAAGAATTATGCCTTCTTAATTGTTTTTTTTTTCACCCAAAGTAGGTTGTTTAAACATTTATATAGTTTTTAAAAGTCTATAATACTGAGGTACATGTGCGAGTACTTTAATCTCCTTGGACCCAAGCGTATGTAAATATACTTCAGGCCTTTTAGCTGGGAGTCTATTTTTCATACACTTGGCTCTTAGAGATAAACTCGTGTGAGTGTATATATTATGGTGCCTCGCTAGGTTGTGAAAGGTTTTGCTTTGTGGTTAGAAAGACAGCAGTAACTAAAATTTTCTAGACATGTTGGAGCTCCATAAACAAAACTACAACATAAAGATTTACAAAATGCCTCATGTGCCATTTTGTCAGGTCATCTTTGAGCTCTTTCATAGTCAGAAATTTGGAAACGGCATCCTTTTTAATAGTACCATGATGTTTTGAATGAATAGTACAGTGGTCTACTGCACAAATGAGCTCTGGGCAAAAGGCACACAAAAGAAGCAGTAGAGATCCTTTCCGTTACAGAACAGGTGCTTGTAACTTGTCATAAAAACATTCCCAGTGAACAGTTGATAGTGATCATTTAAATATTTATAATGGAATCTGAATTTGATTGATCTGTTAATAGTCTGAATAATAGACTATACGAGGCTTGGCATGTGTCTGCCAATCTCCCGATGCATCATCCATCAGACAGCTGAGCTGGTCATGTGTATACTGAAGTTCACCAATTTTTTTACAGTTTTAGTGGTTTATTTCATGCATTACTTTTCATTTAGCAGCTGATGAGGCACATTTTATGTGTGAGTGTGTGTAGTTTAAAATTCTGTTGTGTTTTCACTACAGTAGGACCTGTTTTGTTAATATACCTGGGTCATCAGCTACTGAATTATTGGAAAACTAGACGTTATATTTATACTGGACTGTAGCACACATCCCTGATGTAATTAAGATAATAGTGAGTTTATATGATTTTGTTGTTTGTTGTCCAATAACAACCAGTCTACCTCTCATGGTGAACATTGCAAACATGTTTCTAAACATTTTATTGGTCCGTGGTTCATGTGGTCATGGGAATTCAAAGTAACTTTCTCCGTTTGGGGTCAGTGGGTGTGAATGAGTACACATATGATGTTCTAAACACCAAAAATGTGATAAGTGGTAGAAGGAATACCCTGAGGTATCCCAAGCTCTTAACCTATTACACTTTGCCTTTGGTATCCATTGATAACGTAAGATAATTTGCAGTTCCGTGGGCATGAACCAAATTTGATTCATGTTGTGAGAAATACCTATTATGTGAAGATAAGCCTATGAACATAAAATTTGATAAATGACAAGGCTAGTGAGAGGATATATATATATATATATATATATATATATATATATATATATATATATATATATATATATATATATACATAAGCCCATGATATTCGAGAAGAGTGGCTCAGTTGTGCACTATTGATGGATCCAATACTTTTCCCTAGTTGATAGGAGTTACAGTGTTTTTTTGGAACAGTTGAAATGTGCGCCACAGTTTGGACTTCTAGGTTCCAATTTTGATGATATGGGAGTGCAAAGTGCCATCCTAAAGGTTGCCTCGCATCTCTTCTAGTGATGCAGTAAAAATGTTCATGAAGTCTGTCTGTCGGAGGTCTATTTGTTTGACCTACGAATTGCTTTTTGCAGGTTAAGCATGTGATGTTATGCCTGCATGAACCACCTGAAGGGGTTCTTGATGAACACTTGGTTTTAGTGCTTGTTACTCTGTGGGATGTTTTTATTATCGGGCAATTTGCAATTTGAAGTGTCACGGGGGGTTTGTTCAGTGATACCTGTGAGATATGATGTGTGTAGTGTTTTGGGATATTCTACATGTGAAAAAACAAAAAAAGTTCAAAAATGCTGTTCCAGAATAATTCAACATTCTTGTACTTGTCAATTTTCACTGGGTCGTCTTATTAGTTGAATAGCGTGCACAGACATGGAGCCACTATCAGAGATACATGTCTGGATCTTCCAGGCTCTGAAATATGTTCTGGTAGTTGCCCATTGAAGACTAATAGTTACTGTTGAAGACCACTGATGGTAAAATGTTTACACTTATTATAAGTAATAGAATGTCATGTGGAATAACCCGTTCATCTCAGCTGAGTGTGCTCAATGAAGTATGATCTCTATATAGGCCATAACTTTTGCTCATTTAAGTACAAGTATACAGAGTCAATAGATAAAATTGCGTTTCTTGGTATGTGATGCCATTTATGCTGCTTCAGGTTTCAGAGATGCCAACATTCAAAAGGCCATTTTAGGTTAATTTAAGTGAGAATATCAGGGACAAAGCATATTTAACAAAAAATATATAAGAAAATACTCAGTTTCAATGCAGGACAAACACCGTAAATTGGTCAAAATTTAAGCTAATTTCAGGGACTGTCCCTGATGATGAGGGACAGTTGGCATCGCTGACATTTGGGGGACACCAGAGGTCCACTTTGTTAGGAGGGTACAGCTCACAATGCAAACTGTAAACTCAAAATGTGTATCAATAATTTCAGTATTACAACCATGGTATGTTATAAAAGGATAATATATGAATGGTAAGTAGAGTGTCTCGTTCACAATGCAATCTGTAAACTGAAATGTGAATCTGTAATTTCAATATTACAGCCATGCATATGGGTATGTTAAAAAAAGGATAGTATATGAATGGCAGGCAGAGTCTCGTCCACACTGTAATCTGTGAACTCAAAATGATCAAAAGCATGTAAAATGCATGTTTTTATGAAAGGCCATCATTCAGGCTGGTGAACCTGTTGGCCAAATGTTTTTCTGAATTAAATATGTTTAAACCAAAAAGTGAATGTTTGTCATTAGAAGTTGAGTGTTTTGTACATGTGTTCAAAACTTGCATGAATATTTTCTGTGATTGAACCATTAAAATCCTCAGTCACAAATGTATAACCCAGCTATAACCAAACTTGCCAATAACATGAATGTGTGATCTTCTTTTGTATTCATCCATTGTTTCTCTACATTGATTGAATGCTGGGTAATACATGGGGTTGTCCGACAAGAGGCAGCCAATCAACAGTCATTCTACTTTGATGACTATCATCTGCCACTCTATTTGGTTCTAGCTGCTGCATGAATGCATTTGGCATCATCAAAGTCCCTGGTAAGTGTGCAATGATGAGCCTTTAATTCCTTTTTTGTGTAAAACATAGAAGTACAGGGCACTGAATAATGCGAGAAAATTCTTGTCCTATAAATGTGAAATACATGTATGCAGTGTAACTGAACAAAAAAAAAAAAAAAAAAGAAAAAAAAAAAAAGAGAAAGTACAGTGAAACCTCCCTTACTGAACACCCCCATATACCGAACACCTCCTTATACTGAATGCTTTTTCTTGGTCCAATTGTATATTTTCATTATAAGCAAACCTCCCAATACTGAACACCTCTCTATGCCGAACAGTATTGTCTGGTCCTAAGGGCGTTCAGTATAGGGAGGTTTCACTGTATTAAAGAGGGGACAACTAGCTATAGGGGTGCTGTTATGGGGCAACAGAAGTGCTGGTAACCCAAGTATTAAATCCATGTGGAGAAAGTTTTTTTTTGTTTTTTTTGTTGTTGAGTAACTAACAATATAAGTTTGCATATGCTTTTCATTTTGAAGACCTGCTTTCATTTTAGTGGTTCCACCCCCACCTTGCCACATCTGCAAGTATACAACCACAGTTTCAAGTGAAAAGTGCCAAGTCCACAACCCCTGTCTTGGTGATTGTTTTGCATATAAATCCTCATTACGTCTCAAATCTTGCATATTGATTAGGAAATTGCAGATAATTTGCTGTTGGTTCGACCAAAATTAAAACCGGAAATTTGACATTTTTGGCATTGTTATTGAAAACCAAACATCCTTTTTGCACTTGATGGTAAATGTAGCTCAAATTGCAAATTGTCTAATAGTTAAGTGAATGTAAACAGCACCATGTTGGTTACTGAGTAACACTTTTTCCGTGTGAAGATATACAAATCCAATGTATGTTTCAAGGTGTGTCCATCACAGACGTGCTGCACAATGCACCATTAACATGTTAATTTATAGACATAAATTGTTTTAATCAAACATAATTTAAAGTCACACTGGAGCATCATTACAATTCAAGGTTTCATTCCTAAGTATTGAATTTGTACTTGTAAGTCCTTAATAAGTGTTGTTTCTAGCAAGAATATAATAAAGTAGCTTTAGCTCAGCTAACTTGTCTGTCAGCTAAGCTTATCTTGTGATCCTTTCATATACCTTGGGTACACTTCAACTCGACTGATCTTATTTCATTGTTTTGTATGTTTTATTTTTTTTTCTCATTACCTCAGCTGACATGTTAGTCAGCACAGCTTATATGATTGGTTGGGGTCCATTGTCGCTGAACAATATACATTTATGCCTTCTCCAATAAAAATGTTAGTCATATTCTCTTCAAACGTGGTGGTGACCTACTTTGGATGGGTCCCTATCAAGTTTTCAAAGTCAGTGTCAAGTGATATTTAGATTTGTTAATGAAAATGTTATTTCTTTTTGACAAAACTGCAAAAAGTATTCTCTGAATCTACTTAGCTAATTACTTTGAAATTGGCCAAGGACTCTTCTTGAGACCGCTAGACTTTGATTTGACCTATTGTATAGCCCTGCAGTTTTCAGCACGTAAAGTTGTGTAGCTTTTGAGCTACATGTATATTAATTGGCAGCTGCCACACCCCCTTGTCTACGTGAATCATGAAATTGGTTTATGTGGACATCTTTTCTCATTTCTTCTACTGGTACAACTGACCTCCTAATAATCATGAATATAAAGTGGATGTAAATCATCCTATAATTTTTCAATAATCATAACTTGAAAAATCTTTGGGCCACTGCTTGAATTCTGTCCAACTCACATTTCCAATATTACTCTTCATTTTGAAGCTAAAATGTGAGGAGTCCATCTGTTTGAGCAGATCAGTGGACCTAGGATCCAGGAGTCCATTCACCTGAAGCTCCTTTTGTACCAGAGCCACATTAGACAAGTCAACAAAGTTGGCTGAGATTGCGAGAGATGTTTCCAGATTCTCCACCCTATGTGGGCAGCCAGCGGGAACAAACAGAACCTCACCTGTAAATATACAAAATGCAATGAATATGAAGAGAACAAGCTCATGAAACAAACAGGACCCTGAAAATATGAGTAGGAAGAAAACAAGGTCATAAACAGTAGCTCACCTGCAAATAGGAAAAATACGATGAGTATGAAGAAAAGCTCATAAAACAAACACGACCTCCCCTGAAAATATGACAAACGGCATGGGTATGAAAAGCTCATAAAACAAACAGGACCTCCCCTGAAAATATGACAAACGGCATGGATATGAAAAGCTCATAAAACAAACAGGACCTCAATGTAACAAATACAATGAGTATGAAGAGAATAGCTCTTACAACAAACAGGACCTCACCTGCAAATATATCATCTGATAAGTATGAAGAAAACAAACTTGGTACTTGTTTGATCTCACTACATACATACATGTACTTGAGCCTTCCGTACTTTTGTCATTTCACCTAAAATACTTCAGTTTCTACCCCATCCTTTTTACTTGCATAAGATTATAACTGCACTTGTAAAAAACAAAAAAAAAAGTCTGCAAAGGTAGACCTACAGCTGGTGGCACATGCAAGGCACTGGTTGACCTGAAACCAGGAGGTTTACTTTCCTAATATGTTAACTAAACATTCTAAGCATATAGAAAACTCCAGTTACGTGGTAATGAAATTGAAACTAGGCTTTCAGTCCATGATGCATGAGTTCACACAAGGGCACAGCATAGCAAAATACAATGTAACCGTTACCCCTCGCGAAACGTAGCTTTTTGGAAATCTGTCGTATTAGCAGCTTTTAGAAATGTTTTACCGCAAAGGCCACAGACGGTGTATTTTTCCATGTGAACTGACAAATCTTGGCATCATTCTCCTCAAGTGTACCCCAGTCCTTTTTAGCACTGATTGTGCTGCCTTGTTTATGGTTTCATTGAAAAGACTGAATGGCACATTTTTTGCCCTGTGGGTAGCCTCATCCTTGTAAAAATTCTTACACAATTTTAAAATCATTGTTTTATGTGGCATTTTAGTCAACTTGTAACCTAAGAAGTACCACTGTACATTCACATTACATTGACCGTCACATTGTGAGGAGGCACATGTGAAATGTTTGGCAAAATAGTAACCTTCCATGCAGCAACCAATATTTTTTCAGTGATCTAGCTATGTTCCGTTAAAATCAGTTCAATATCCATCCAGTATGAAGAAATGAAATGTAGTCACACAAGTATGTGCAAAGCATATACAGTGCTCCCCCTTTATAAAGTCCCTCATCACCATGTGGATTCTAATATAACATGGTGGGTCCCGTGGCTCCCACTGAAATGCTTCTGTTACTTCTATGTTACATGTCCCCTCATTATAAGGCAGTTTGGCTGTAACCTGGTTTACTCCATGGACTCCCATTTTTTCTTTTTTCTTTGGAAGAGTGGTAGAAAGACTTAATTTTTTTCAGTGGGCACTGTCATGAATAAAGCACACATTATATCTTTATGTGTTCATATGCAAATAGTTTCCACATTAAGAAGACAGAAAAGTGAGTAAGCCAGCTGACAGTTGAAGCAAGGCTATTAATTCAACCATGTATTTTTACATGTATCTACCAATATGACAATGACAATTTTAATATGCTGGTAAAAAAGTTTGTATACACTCAGTCAAGATCCACTTGTTTGAGACAATGTTTGATAATGCATGCAACTCCAGTTCATGGAAATACAGCCAGAATGCTTTAATTTCACAAAGCTGATTAAAATACAGTGGTCCTTGTTTTGAGAGACCATCTGCCTTGAAAGATCATCTTTTCAAGATACATGTACTCTGCTTAGGACTTTTCATGCTATTTATACCTCCTATGAGAGACAACAATTTGGTTATACCCAGTGATGGCCGCTCAAGACCGGTTTGACTAATGTCTTTCGAATGCTGTTGAGGCTTTCCAGAAGTTGCATGCAGGAATAAGGAATACTGCAGACAGATTACACACAGACTTCATGTGTTGTAACACAAGGTTCTCATTAACCCTCTTCCTCTTCAATTAAGACTGGGTCAACAGCTATCCTAAGTACCCACTCCCCCACTCCAAGGTAAGTTGTTGACCTGGGACATATATGTGTGTGTGTGTGTGTATATATATATATATATATATATATATATATATTATATATATATATATATATATATATATATATATATATATATATATATATATATATATATATATATATATATATATATATATATATATATATATATATATATATATAAAACGTCTCATCTGCAAATTTTTACCCAAATTTATTTTCATGGCAGTTAAAATTAGTCTATAAACCATTGAAGGAGACGACATTTGGCCACTGATGAGTTTTGGGTGATTTAAGGTGGAAGATTTGTAGATTTGTAGCCAGCACCTTTAGATAACTGCTAATCACTTTTTAATACTTTTGGATAGTTTGATACTTGAACTACATGATCCCAAAAAATCCAGTGTGAACAAAAAATTTATATGAGAAAATTGAGCTCAAAACTTTAGTTAACACTGAAAAGTTTTTGCATTTCTGGCCACATAGCCTTTGTTTGCATGGGCATGATAATGAACTGTGCCATTGTTTGCACAGTCATTTAGTCCATGATCCCTGGAAACCAGGTGAGCCACTGACAAGGGTCACTCATAGGGAACAGGAAAGCATTAGCCATGGAGAGAAGAAAGGGCTAGTACAGGCTAATCACTACCATTGTTCTGACTACTTTGAAATTCTCTATTGACGTAAAAACAAATTTGCATGATCCACTTAATGCGTCCCAAATGTGGAAAGCCGCATGTGAACCCACATCCAAACAAGCCAAGTGTGGTTACCTTTGATGTTCCCAAGTTAAAAAAAAGTTGAGTTTTAAGCCACAAAATATGCTTTTTTGAATGACAACATCACAAAGGTAAAGCTAAAAGTTGATTTCATACAATAATAAAAACACAGGACAGAAGAAGTGAGTATGTTCCGTATTACAGCCATAAATGCATAAGAATTGGCAACATTTTTGCAATTCCTCGGAACTGTTTTTTGCACAACCTATGCAATTTGTATATAGCCTTACAAACAAACAAATTGTCCTATCACATTAAAATCAACAGATATCAAAAGAAAAATATATCCAGGAGTGGTTCCCAGGAATTTTTTTTCTGACTACCCCTTCTATGATTTTTTGAGCAATTTTGAGAAAGAAAATGAACAACCTGTTAGGACCAGCATATAAATTTTATAACTTTTTATTTATGCTATTTCAGGACTCCCCATTGAATTCTATCCTGGACATAGATATATATTTTCAATTTCTTCTGATTACAAATAGAAAAAAAAAAAAAAAATTGTGTGCGATTTTTGCACGACAAATGTGAAAACTCTACCAAGTCAGAAAGAATGATATAAAATCTCAAAAAATTTCAATCCTGCAAAAAAAAAAACAAAAACCCCCAAAAAACTATGGATACAATTCTATGGATATGTAGCAATCAGAAAATATATAGGTTTAATGTACTTGTGAAAAAATTAAATAGGTAAAATTGATCCAAATTTGCCAGTCTCACTGCACACCAGCTTCACAGCTTCCACCTTAAGAGACAACGGGCTAAGGATTTAGAAATTTGGGTCTATATCTTGCAATCTACGTGGATCATTTATAAACAAGCCGATAAAGATATTCTAAAATTTTGGGGGTCTTAAGACTTTTGGGGAGATTTTTAGGAGCAATAGACTCTAGACCCAACTCAATGGGAACCATATACATGTAGAGTGATATCAGGTTACTGAGGTATGAGTGAAAGGATGAGAAACCAGTAGGTTAAAATGTATGTTGATTTTGGAGCAAGTAGCATTCCATACACACAAGGTATTTAGGTGTATTTAGTGCTCTTTTGACACATTGTTTACATGAGGGAAATGATGGCAAACATGAAGGGTGACAGTGAGACTCCCTGAGGGACTCCCGTGTAGGAGGGTGGGGAAATTCCATTATCTCATACTGGGGGCCACTGGCCCAGGAGGGCAGTACTTACAGTACGCCTCATGCATTGCTTCTGGTTTGAAATTCTTTATTTGGTTCTTTATAATTATTTCATCGCATTTAAGATTAAGAAGTAGATGTCCTCGCAGTGAGTCTAGCTTGACCATATATGATATTTATATGTGTATATATTTTTTCCAATGCCACTGGTGATGTCTTTATAATTGTACTTTGTACAGGGTATATGCTTAACTTGTACTCTGTGTGTAGGTCCCAGTAGCTATGCCATCTTGTGTAAATGTTATGGACCACTTATTGTACATTGCTGCCATGTCTGGTACAAAAAAAGTTGAATTTAACTGATAATACCTGGGTGCAGGATACATTCCACTGGCTGTGTCAATCTCAGCAAGGGATGTCTATGAAGGTCAGGATGGGCCAGGTCCACCTCAAACACAGGGTCCATACTGCACTCATACTGAGGGTACAACAGTGCCTGCTCCTTGGCTTTGAAGAATAGCCACCTGTAATCAAGACCTCACCTTCTTAACACTCATATGCATGCCAACCCTACAACAGACCCTAACTTTCAGGGTTTTTTTTTCTGAGGCCATATGATTTCAAGAATGCAACAAAAAAGTGGATTTTCTTTATAAAAGACAATGATCACAAATAGATGTGTGATGTTAAAAGCATCTACTGACTTAAAAAAGAGAGTTCGCTAATAATAACATAAAATGTTGCAGTTTGAAAAGGTAATTTGCCATAAGTACAGGAAAACGTGTTTTTAAATGAATCCAGAATTGTCCATCTACCATAGTTGAAATGTGCAGCAACACTTTTGATACACCACTAATGGAAGTCCGTTATTACACCAAAGTATATATTCTCCATGTCCATTCCTGTCACAGCACATAGCCAACTGACAGGACATACAAATTCTTAAAATTTCAATTTCTACCTTCCCTATGTATGTATGTATGTATGTATGTATGTATGTATATATATATATATATATATATATATATATATATATATATATATATATATAGTATGACTCTAAAGTATAGTCAATAAATACAAACTTAATGTAGTTAGAATGTACTCTACTATAAATTATATAACTTTTGACTTATTCTATACACCCCCTGGCTGCATCATTGTCATGACATTTTAATACTTAATTATTACAACACATTTTGCTTTTCAGCTTTCTCTGTTCAGCATGTTTTCTTTTATCTTCATTTATGAAAGAACAGCGAAGCATCTTTAACGAGACATTGGAGTACAATCAAACTGTGAAATTTTGTCAATAATTCTTTAAAATAGGACCATGCAAAGTGACCAAATCTATAATTAATTTATGTGACAAACTGTGACTTTTCCAAATAGGTGTCAGACTTATGTTGGTGACTCTTTTTTGTCAAACCAGTGATACACAGAAAACCTTGTCAGAATTTTCTCTAAAAATATAAATTTCCCATGTCCTGATTGCCAGCATGTTTTGCAGCATGACATGGCAAATTGAATTTCGTACAAAGTTCTATAATTCGAACTACAGCAGTCAGTACATATTTGTGGCATCACATCATTATTTTTTGTTTAAGTCTGAGTTGCATATTTAGGGAATATCCTAAAATACCTGTGCCCTAAAGTAAAAAAAAAAAAAAAATCCATTTACCAGCAAATCATTCCATGATTTTCACAAAAAAAAAAAACTGCACAAAAACTACATGGAATGAAGAACAGTTATTTGAGAATTCACACCGTTTTCTGCCTTCAAATAAAGCCATCCAGAAGTTGGAACCAAAGGCATCAACGTGCAGCTCACTGCGCAGTCCACCAGGAGCAATGAACAGGCTGGGCCAGCTGTCTCGGTATAGACTGCCAGGTGCTGCCCTCTGCAGAAAGTCATCTGAAGTAGGATAAAAGCAACATGCTAAAACATGCAAATTATCACCATTCAAGTGCTGTGGGGCCAGCTGTCCCTGTTTGGACTATCTGGTACTTACCTCTGCAGAAAGTCACCTGAAGTAGTTTTATACCAAATTGTTCAAACATGTAACTTATCACTATGAAAGGCTTTTGGTGCTCACAAAGATGCTGGTAGATTTGACACCTCTACACTTATAATGATTTTAATCAGCATGCTTCCTCAAAATCACTTGACTTAAAAACCTGACATCTTGACCTTATCTATTATAATTTATTCCAATGCATCAGGAGACTGCTTCAATAACATCACATTTAAAGGTTTGTGAGGGATTAAACTGACTAAATTTTTGCCAATCTAGTCAACTGGGCGACACATGTATTCAACTCGACAACATTTTTCCCAGATAAAAGTGATATCAAATTCTGCAAAGGTCCACTGAGATCAATCTCCTTTCATATAGTTGACCTTTATCATTAATGGTTAATGCATGCCTGAAGCCATTTTAACAGAGCCACATTAATACAAATGTGAATACATGATATACAGTCTACTAAATACTGAACATTGCACGGAAACTTACATAACAGCCTCACGTTCTGCTTGATTTTCGAAGCATTTGAAATTTGTGAAAGTAAGACAGTGAAGTTCTGTATCAGACCAAATTCAGTTTAATGCCCATAAATATATTACACAGTGTCTGTGTAATATATTTATGGCACAGTCATGAATTGTGTAATACAGTGGTACCTGCTGTATGCAACCACTGCCGTAAGCAGTCGCATTGCTTTCTGTGATCCCAAGGCTCAGACATGGGAGTCAATTTCTTTGTAAAATTTACTTGTGGTGACAGGTCACCTGCTGTATGTGGCCACTTTTTTTGACTGAAGGGGTGGCCACATAGAGCAGGTGCCACTGTATATTTATCACACAGTCATGAATAGGCCTTACTTCTTATTGTGGGTTATGATTTAAATTTAATGAACAACTCCCTTAGACCAACTCTAAGTGAAAACTAATTTCAATTCCATTTGATTATCAAAGTTGGCACAACACACTGGGCTCCTGTATTATTCCACAGCACTGTTCACAAAGGTTACAGTCAGCATTAAAATACAGTGGCACCTGCTCTAAAGACCACCTTTCGTGAAAGACCGCACTAGTTTTTAAGACCACCATTTCAAGACAATGGCCTTTAATTTCTGTGTAAGCTACCCTGAAGGTTACAGACTACAGTTGTGATTGGCTGGTTGCGCATCCCAACGGAGATAGTCCGTAATTGCGAAAATACTGTGTTTTCAGCATGCCGTAGCTTCTGTTTAAATAAAGTTAGCTAAGTCAGGTTTGCTGCATCGCAGAGTTGCTTCATTGGAGGTCATATAGGTGCACTGTCTTCCAGGCCAGGTGGGAACTTTATGGTGGGGAAGGACAATGATGTGACCCTGGCAAGAGCACAGTTCATACACCTGTATAAAGCTGACATCCAGGTGTTGTTTCGTATTTCAATTATCACAAATTAACGAGCTGGGAATTGTATGACAAAAATCCGTCCACATTTTTCTGACATTTTTATCTGTTAAATGCCGTTAACGGAATTTCAAAATACCAAAATGCTGATTTTTTAGACTGAAAAATGCTAATATGAAAAATAGAAGGATTTATAACTGTAGTCTGTGGCCTATTAGGGCTAACTCTGTATGTATTGGGACTCACATGGTCATGTTGTTATTCTATTATCGTCCATCAAGCAAGTTAAAAATGGGAAGTCAGCACTTTTTGACATCTGCCTGGACAATTTTGAGTGATCCTAACAACTTTTACATGGATGGAGCATGCAAGATATGATCCTGGGACTGTAGATCACAAGGCAAATGGTTCGGGCTATGGTATTGTGTACCTCAGGCCAGCTTATGAAAGGAGAAAAGAAGTTTTACACCCATAGATCGGCTGTGAATATCAAGTTTAACAGTCTCAATTTTCTAAAAATTCATGAAGTATCATATTTATGTCACAAATCATTGTGCATAGACATGTTGCACCTATCAGTGGAACCACACCGCATAAATAATAACAGGATTCACTGCAAGACATTTAACAAGTGCACAGGCTATGCCTCCTTTGCTGACTGCTTGGTAGATAGATAGCTTCCATAGCCCTTTGTATTTAGTGATACCTCACAGGTACCACACAGGTAATCATGTGTGTATGAGAAATTAACAATGTTAATATGATATGAATAAATTATGCTAATCCCATTGATATGAAACTTAGTGACCCTCTGTTTCAAACTTTTAGTTTTGTGGCATTGTCATTGTAGGCCTACAGCCTCCATTCATATGCAGAGCTGTTTATACAAAATCATGTCAAAGTGATTTTCGGCATACCAGAAAAAAATGCGCATTGTCTGTCAGTAGAGCTGTACAAATCTTAGGTAAAATGTAAATTTTTGGTTTTTTGGTTTTGTTTTTGTTTCTCCCCCCCCCCCACCCCACCCCATCCCCTTTTATTTTCATTATTATTTTTTTTTGGTAGACAAAAGCTTGTCATATATGTGTGTCATTTGACTGGGGTAAATCATTTAAAATCAGGCATGCTGACTTTGTTGAGCTGTTGAGTTCATCAGCATATTATTTTCACATAAATGAATCAATTTATATCCATGAATATGGATGACAGCACTTATGAACTGCAGATTTTATAACTTTTACCAAGCTAGTGTACATAGGTGGCAAAACATTTGAACTTCGACATACAACCACATAAAATTATAAGAGTTTCAGAAAGTGAAACAAGGGGAAAAAAGTTAGCTTCCATTAAACACTTGCCTGAAAACACTTGCGCCTGATAATTGGATTGATAACTGGATGCTTATCAAATTTAAAATCAGAGCACTTGTGAATACAAATATGCATTTATGATATTGGAGTAACTGTACAAAATTTTGTCATTTTCTTTCTAATATGTGCACATACACCAGAAACCATGTCAATAAACCACAACTTATACAGTCTACTGCAGAAAAAAAGGCACAGCACTATTGGTTTATGGAAGCTGGATCACCCAACTGCCCTCCTAATGTTCAAACAAAGGGCGCGTTAAAATTCCATAATTTTAGTACCAAAAAACATAATTTGCTGAATACTGCTACTCTAATCTGTGACCTACTGGTCTTAAACTGTGCACTTTGATGGGCTAATAATGTTAAAACACTGAAACTGTTCCATTGTCTGCCATAATTCAGATTATATCAGGAAAATACTGCCATAATGACTGGTATTAGATGCTGACTTGGTGTAATTGATACTCCCCCCATCCACCATTAATGCCTCATCAGTGATAGATGTCATATTTTTTGTAGACAAATGTTACGAATCTATCCATAAATAGTAAAAAAATCACCAATTTCACCTAAAAATTCATAAAATTTTAGCAATATATTCAAATTTGGGGCTAAAATTAAGGGGTGGGGCATTGTAATTTGATCTCTCATTGTAAGGGCAGGACATGCAGGCAAGTGATTATGGGTTTGCATCATAGCCCATTGTGTATTGTATTCATATTGGACAGAAAAGAATTGATTGGATGCAATTATATAATTTTCCTGAAAATTTTAATTAATTAATTTTTTTGTCATAAAAACTGATTTTTCAGATTTAAAGGTTGCTTGCAAAAAAGTTGATATTTTCTTTAATATTGAAGTTTGGTAAAGTTAATGCAAATCCTTTGCAGAAAACAAGTTGTGGCTTCAGTTAAACAAGTTTTAAAAATTTTGATAAGTCTATTAGGTTACAGACTACAGTTGTGATTGGCTGGTTGCGCATCCCAACGGAGATAGTCCGTAATTGCGAAAATACTGTGTTTTCAGCATGCCGTAGCTTCTGTTTAAATAAAGTTAGCTAAGTCAGGTTTGCTGCATCGCAGAGTTGCTTCATTGGAGGTCATATAGGTGCACTGTCTTCCAGGCCAGGTGGGAACTTTATGGTGGCGAAGGACAATGATGTGACCCTGGCAAGAGCACAGTTCATACACCTGTATAAAGCTGACATCCAGGTGTTGTTTCGTATTTCAATTATCACAAATTAACGAGCTGGGAATTGTATGACAAAAATCCGTCCACATTTTTCTGACATTTTTATCTGTTAAATGCCGTTCACGGAATTTCAAAATACCAAAATGCTGATTTTTTAGACTGAAAAATGCTAATATGAAAAATAGAAGGATTTATAACTGTAGTCTGTGGCCTGCAGTGAAAGACCACCTGCCATATGTGACCACTTTTGTCTGGCTTTAAGAGTGGTCTTAAATAGCAGGTACCACTGTACAATGTATGTAATGTAAGCACAAGCATAACCACACATGCACTGGTATACAAAACTGTGACATTGTACAGTACACTGTATACTCACTGGCAAAGTATTGTGGTATGACTAGTTGTTGTGCCAGACCAGGACAGTGTATGGGCAGACTCCAGTCAAACAGGTACTCATTGTGTTCCTGCCCAGATTCCAGGGAGTCCAGGAATTCTGTGACTGTGGTTGTCCTGGAATCCTCCAATCTGGCCCACTCTGCAGACTCGCATACCAGCTTCTTCAGCGTGGCCTGACAGTCACCTACAGTCCAAATATTGGTCTCAGAGTGACTCAAGTCACAGTAACATCAAGTTTCAATGTGGTTCAACAGTCATCTAGCCAAATGACAGATTTTCATTGGTTTAATGGTAACAGTCAATCACATGTTTCTAGGTAGTCCAACAGTGACAGTCACATACATGTACCTGTTTCATAGTAGCCCAATAGTGACAGTCATAAATGTGTTTCACAGTAGCCAAACAGTGATAGTCATATACATGTTTCATAGTAGTCCAAGTCACATTCACGTACAAGTTTCAAAGTAGCCCAACAGTGAGTCACATTCATGTTTCATAGTAGCCCAATAGTTGCAGTCTAATACATGTTTCAGGGTGGCCCAACAGTTACAGTCATATACATGTTTCAGAGTGGCTCGACAGTCAGTCCTATACAAGTTTCATATTAGTCCAACAGTTACAGTCATATACATGTTTCATAGTACATGTAGCTGCAGTCATATACATGTACATGTTTCACAGTAGCCCAATAGTCACAGTCATATACATGTTTCAGAGTGACCCAACCGTCACAGTCATATACATGTACGTGTTTCATAGTAGTTCAACAGTCATGTCATATACAGGTTTCAGAGTGGCCCAACATGCATTCAAAGTCATAAACTTCAGAGGAGTCCCAGTCAGTCACATGTTTTAAGTGTCAGTCAGTCACATGTATTAAGTGTTATCATTCAAGTCACAAGTTTCAGAGTGTCTCACCAGTCACATTATATTATGATCTATCACAGAATGAAACATAAACTTAAACTGAAAAGTCATCAAGAAATATATTTGGCCAAAATTTTTCCAAAATTTTGTAGTAAATTTTTATTTGTTGTATTGAAATAAGGATATTTCAATTGTGATGATTTCTAAATTGAGCTATGTTTTCTTCTATATTATTAATACTTGTAATGCATCAATGTGTCACCACTTACATGTATAATCCATCTAAAATAGCAGCATACACTTCACTTCACTTTGAAATTTTGTTCTTACTTTCTCCGTTGTTGTTAATTTTATAGACATGGTCCTGTCCCCACTGATTCAGTTACATGGGTTCGCATTGTTAGAGTGGCACATTCTGTGATAGGTATACTCAAGCTGAACACTAATCACAGCAGCCATGAAGGCAATCAGCACAGTCTAGTTGTAAATCAAATTCTTACTGTGCACTTTCAACATGATACTGTATAATAATAAATTTCCCAGGGAATATACAGCCCTGCTCTATTTCCCGAGGAGGTCCATTTAGAACATTTGACTTTGTAATTATTTTCTAAGTGTAAATATTGAATCCAATTTAGGATCAATTCAATAAAATTCTGCTTCAGGCTCAAATCTGGAAATTGAATGCTAAGGAATGAAGATAGTTATACAGAAGTTTCTTTCAAATTTGCCTGTACTCAATTTTACTTACAGTGGCCCCCTGGCCTCTTATAAGGCCACCCCAAGTGCACCAGAAATATGGCCTTATAAGAGGGGTGGCCTCTCTTTAGGGGGAAAATAAAATGAAAATACCATACTTGTTGCATGGAGAATGGCCTTGGTAGAGAGGATGGCCTCTCATAAGGGGGGCCTCTTCAGAGGGGGAGCACTATATTTTGAAACTTAACCAAGTTAAATAAATGTAAATAAATATATTTCCCTTAACTCTCTCAGTGTATCATTTTGGACTGATTAAACAGCTTTCCTCAGTGTTCTGTGCCCAAAGCACACAGTGGAAAGCTGTTGACCTGTACTATTATATTCTTTGTAACTGCAGGCATGCTGCATCTTGAATGAAAGTTTTTTTCACAAGGAGTATGAATTTAGCATCCTTATTACAATTCAGAGCAGTTCATTTTAAGTAGTTCGACTTAAGTTGCAGTTGGCAGTGATAAAAAGTTAATAAATTTGTACCCTTTGGAATGAGTTTAAACTAAACGTAGTGACATTAACAACAAGCAGAGGAATGATCATGCTCAATATTGCTTGAAGCTTTTAAAGTTGTATAGTGGTAAATCATGTTAACAACATTATAGTCCCTGCCCTCTTTTGAGAGACTACTCTATCATGAGACCACAATTTAATTAATCCTGCAGGTGGTCTTTCCAAGGCAGGTTCCCATGAGGAACAAATTTCGACAGCAAAACATTTCCCTTGTAATAGTGGCATGGTATCACAGCAGAGAGGAAGTCTTGCTGATTGAGGTGAAAGGAGTTCATCAATGTGAACAGGTCACAATCCAGGTATCAGCAAATTAGTACCCATAAGGAGCAGTCCTTGATTTGGGGCAATAGTGAAGGCTGCTAAGGACATAGAAAACCAGATGATGAGTTCAGCATGTACTGAGGGTAAATACCCTGATCCTTCAGCCTAAAAACTGCAGCAAGTGACCTTGAGGACCCCGCCCCCTCCCTGTGGACAGACTGACCTGCTACCTTCCTTATGTGGTGCCAAGTCCAGGGCACCGAGGTCATCTTCTCCGCCAGGTCTGTAATCACCACAGGGGTACCCGTCATGGCATAGTGGAAGAAAAACTCTGGGAAGCTCAGTGAGTTTGCCGACTTCCTTGCAACCTAAAGTTCCAATCACTTTTACAGTTATCTATATGTTTCAACAAGTTGTTACACAAAATAACATGTACATCATATAAGTATAACAGTGTCACATTACATTTATCCTTAGTTCTGACACCACTATCCACCAAGGTACACATCAAGTATCTGTTGTGCAAATGGTACTTAACTATTTCATTTCACCAAATATTCCATAGATTCTCAAAAGTCTATTTTCATAATGTATTATTTTGCATGAAAAGAATCTTTCTTTATAATAGATATAAAATATGTTTCCCTCTCTCTCATTCTTTATAGCCACATACTGTATGGAATTTCCCTTGAATGCCTACGTATATAGAAACTCAAAATTTGCACACATCATGTATACATGCAAGTTGAGTACAAGATGGGGCAGTGATATATCCAAGATAGCTAGTGGCTCTACACACCCACACATGCTGACCACATGTACAAGTAACCAATGGGGCAATGACATACCCAAGATGGCCAGTGGCTCTACATCTACAAATTCCAACTACACATACCTTCTGGGGTTGAGGCATACCCGAGGTGGCTGCAGACTGGCTCTGCTTGAGCCTCCACATACCCGCATGCTGGTTGTCTTTTACTTGTAGCTGTCTTTTAACTTTGTGCAGCAGCCACCTGAACTCTCCAACTGAAAATGGGGACAAATGTGTACACTATAGAGTCTCCCAAAGTATTCATTGTTTCATGAGAGGTACATATACATAAAACTTAATCAGTCATCACTTTTGCCTTTTTTCATATGCACTTCACTCAAAGTTGATCAAGATGCATGAAAATGCACTTCAGTGTTTGCACTTTTGTAGCTTTATGAACAGATACAAATACACTCACTATATTGAAGGGGGTAAGGGTTTTTCTGTACTGGTGTACTGAATATTTGCTGTACTTACATAATGGAAGCCGTTTTAATGTCTGTACTTCATACCAACCATTATGTGTACATTTTCCGAATCTTGCACTATGGCAAATTTTTATTTTATTTTTTTTTTTTAAATTATTATTTGCAGCAGTGTACCTCACCCCCTTCATTGAACATAGCACATGCTGCATGAACACAAATGCCAACAAACAATCTACTAAAAAAAGGACAAATACAAAGAAGTTAATACATATTATACATATAGAAATCCACAATTAGTAACTAAGTAAGTAGTGTATGGGAGTCCATGTACTCAAGAATGAAATCTTGATTTGTTGCCCTTTACTTTTTTATATAATCTTGCACATGTTGCATGTGGCTTTGCTGCTATTCAACTTAGCCAAGCTTTCCATTCATAGAGTTTGGTGTTCACTTCACAATGCATGGACAAGAGTGGCTGTATAAGCTTAACAACTCTAACAAGAAGAACTGAAAAAATATGCGCACAATAAAAAGCCCCCCCCCCCCCCAAAAAAAAATCCTGCTAGTTTACATACATGGGCAACTCACATTATATTCAAACTGAGTTGAATTTCACAAACTACAGCATAGATATTGTGTCAAATTGCTACTACTTTTTGATGTATGATACAGAAAATTGTTAGCAGGTGCAGCTTATGTGCAGTGTACACCTGGTCAAAGCAGCATAAAATAACAGATATCTATAACGTTGTTCAATGTAACATCATCAAACGTTAGTAAGTTGTGCTAACCAGAACTGTCAAGCTGCACAGCAGTGGTAAGGTGCTGCAATGCTGACTCTGTGTCCCCAAGCCTGTCAAAGATTGAGCCCAGTGCTGCACGTACCCTGGCATCCTCACCGCTAGAGGTTAGCACGTGCTGGAGTCTCTGTGCTTCCTGCTTCATGAATGACTGCGCCTCCTTGGTACTGACCACGGCAACATGATGGAAGGGGAATACAATGTAAACTTTGAACCCACAAGTGAACCCCTCCCTCTCTTACACACACAAAATAAGAAGTAGATGGAGCAAAAGAAAGAAAGAAGAAAAAAAAAAAGAAAACTAGAAAATCAAAATGCCAGCCTAGTATTTAAACATAAATTTATAATGTAACAGCATTCAGCACTTTACCATATTGTACTTCTAAAAGTTTATAACATCTTCTGTCTTGGTTGAGAACTATTCCTCAGAAAAAGTAACACACCAAGCATAATCTTGCAAGACCTGGTAATGTAAAATTTATTTCAAAATAATAATGATAATAATAATAATGATAATAATGATAATAATAATAATGATAATAATAATAATGATAATAATAATAATGATAATAATAATAATGATAATAATAATAATGATAATAATAATAATGATAATAATAATAATGATAATAATAATAATAATAATAATAATAATAATAATAATGATAATAATAATAATAAATAAATGCATAGAAAAACTCAACAAAAGACACACACCTATGTTATTTTGTGCAAAAATGCTTGGCTGGGAGTAAAAGATTAAAGGTGAAGGGTACTGCTGCCTGATATGCTTCACTTGTTCTCTAAATCAGATCCAATACTTCATCCTTTCTTTCACTATACACTCATTATCACTGTAAGCATTCACCTCAAAATGTTCACTTCAGTTTATGAATTACCAACTTTTTGTTTTTAGTCTAGGATCAAAGGGATAAGTTCTAAGTCTGCCGAGCTCACCTGGCAACCCATTTCAGTATGGTGTTGGGATTGGTGGAGTTGGGGCACTCTTCCTTGTGGCATAGTTTCTGGCCTGTGCTCCTCCACCACCTGGCAAGGGAAATATTTGCAAGAACCTCCTCTTGCAAGCGCCATCTGGTGTTCGATGTAAGCTTTCTTTTCTTGAGTGGTACAATCTCTAGTTTGTCTGTTATAGGATCAGAACAATGAGCCCACATTGAATAGCCTTGACGGAGGCATATAGTGCAATTTCTATTTTAAATCTGTCACCTTTCATTGCAGTATTTGATCTCAGCTAATTGTGATTAATTTTCCAGTACTTAATCAGTGGAGACTTAGTTTGGCAAACTGAAAAACCTCATGATAAGAGCTTTCACCCATGAATTGCAAACCATTAGGGACCTACCTAAGGTAGACCCCACCAAGTTTCACAAGGATCCAGCCGAAAGTTTTAGAGAAGTTGAACATGTAGATGTAATAGGAAATGTCACAATTACCAATTATATGTATATTCAGATTAATACACAATCCAATACACAGAATTTTTCAGGGCTAGAGATATGTATTCCCATTGGATTGCATGTTAAAGTAACCTCAAATTAAAAGGCTACTCTTAAAGTTGCAACAATAAAACCTATGTGAACATTTGAGCTATGTACATAATTTTACCACACAAATGTTGTTGTTTCTGCAACAAGTGGTTTTAAAGTTATTAAGTTGTAAATTACAATGAAAAGTAATGGGAATACACAATCCTAGCCCTGAATGACTGAAATGCCCTCTACATGAGAGCAGTAGAAACTTCTGTTCTTGCTCTCCCCTATTGGATGATGATGGATGGATTGATGACAAATGATGGACCATCTAAAAAGTTCAGCTGACTGACAAGAACAGCTGAACTAAAAATCTCTTTAAAATTCACCATGGAATTAAAAAGTAAAACAAAGGTTAATTTTGTTAATTTGCAACACAGTTTTCTGTACACTACGCAAATTTGCATGGATGTTTAAGTGAAGAAGCCTACATGTAAAAGATCAACACTGAGAGTGCTTGCACAGTAGTATGCAAAGTGCGATCAGTTGATTTCATCTGACATGCCACAGGGTTAATTGATTACAAAATGAACCAATACTAGGCTGGGGGTTTAAGAGAGGGTTCGGTCCATTAATAAAAAACCAGGCCTTCTTGGTTTAGCCTCCTGGTAAATTCAATGATGCACAGTGCCTCTCTGGAAAATCCTTACGCTTTTAAAGGGCCAACATTGCACAGAAAGAAAAGAAACAAAAAGTAATTTGCTAAAGAACAAAAACATACCATTTACCAAGCCTACATATGTCTTTGAATTTATTTAATACATACGGTTGTCATAATGTTTTTTTTTTTTTAAAAAAAGATTAATGAAGTAAGAAGTCTATATTACCAAGTTTACATATGTCTTTGATTTTTGATAATCTGATCTGAGCTTTGTTGATGGGCAAATACAGGTTGTTTTGGATGCAACATATTTAAACTCTGACACTGACAAAGATTTTTAAACTGATAATATGGCTTGCGGACTGAATAGGCATGTGGGGAGGGCACACTGCCAGACACTGGTCAGTTGTGGCAAGCTGCCACTGTACCTCGTTCCATTTGTGTGTTGCAGCCTCGGTCTTCCATTGATGTGTGACTGGGTGACTTGTCACTGCTGTCATCTCCATGTGCTTTGGTTGGAGAGGCTGGAGGCCAGCAAGAAATAGGCTCTTGGTCCATCTTTGGGTGTCTGACTCAGAGGATAGTGTCCATGAACTATCTGCCAATGGACCAAGTTGTATGTGTAAATAAGGTCACAATTTAGCACACTTGGGCTCAGAATTAACATAACCCTTTACGCGGATGCCAACATTGATGAGTGTGCCCGTATCTGCTCCCAGAGAATAAGGGGGTACTGGTAGAGACACCATGTGGTCAGGGACGGCATTCCCTGTCTTTTCCATGCTAGATGTGTGAAAGTTGCATCGCTATTTTTTCCACTTCTAAGCTGCTAAATAATCAGTCAGAAAAGCTTAACTTCCAAGAGCGTTTTTATCAAAGTCATCTGATACTATACTTCTATGATGTTTTCATGCTCTCAGTTGAGCTACAGTCCATTTCCAAATGCTAGCAACACAGCATTTTGGATGCGTAACTTGACAGCCTGCACCTCTTCGCATTCCTATGCGGTGGAAGTCACTTTCATACAAAATACACATGTGCAAGGCTATCTGCAAAAGGTTATTTATTGTCACTGTTCAGTTTGCGTAGTGCAAAAATCAAGGGGTAATTGCAGTTTTAATATTGTTTCTGCTTGAAAATCCGTGATACATTTAGACAAAAATCCAATAACCAAAGTGGCTGCTTTCCAAAAAATATCACGTAATTGATAACCAACCACAAGTTTTATCTATAAGACTATATCAGCACTTTGCTGGCATCACTGCCAGCAGGTCATTAATTTGGAGCCCTGTAGTGTGGCGGTTATGTGTAATCAACCATGGAGGAATAAACTAGTTTATTCCTCCATGATTCAATAACCACAAAAATGACAAAATGCAGTTTCTGGAACCATATTATGTGCAACGCATCATTGAATATATCTACGCAAATACTGAAATAGATTGATATCATCATGGAGGTATTCTACCTCCATGATATCATGTATTCATGATTCATTAATTTAATGTGGGGATCTTTGGAGACACTGTAAAAATAATTTCTAAAATCAATTATTCACGCATAATATCTGTAATTTAAGAGTACCATCAGATGACTTTCGCTTATACCTCCATGCAACAACAACGGTTACAACCAATTGTGGTTAGTAGTCTAATTAATGGCCTTAGGGTACAGACGTTTTCATTGACAATTACAGTATGATGCCCCTATTATCGCTCTACAACACACTTTCCTGATAGCTGACGATTTTTCTTGCTAATTTATCAGGTTTCACCGGAAACCTCAACAGCACTTCCACCAGGAAAAAAAACAGTGCTCACGTTGACTAAAATTGTTCGTAATCGGGGGCAGACTGCAGAAATGAGTACCGGTATCCAGGCAGCTCCTCACTTTGTGCCAAAGTTGTTTTTGGCACGCGCCCATTTCCGGTTCCGGCATGTCGTGCTGTGACAGTGTGTGGCCGGCCATCCGGGGAAGAGGGTGAAGTGAGTTGAAACTTAGAGGATACATTAGGCCAGGTTGGGTGGGGCTGGGAAGTGGAAAGGGAAGGACAAACTTGACTATATTTCTTTCTTTCTTTCTTTCTTTCTTTCTTTCTTTCTTTTTCTTTCTTTCTTTCTTTCTTTCTCTCTTTCTTTCTCTCTCTCTTTCTCTCTCTCTCTCTCTCTCTCTCTCTCTCTCTCTCTCTCTCTCTCTCTCTCTCTCTCTCTCTCTCTCTCTCTCTCGCTCGCTCGCTCTCTTCACAACCAAGTTGGTCTGGAGATTTTCTCAAGTATTATTTTTCCGAAAACCACCAAACTTTCTATGGTGACTGACCTAACCAGTGAAATTGTACATCTCATTTGGAATAGTCATGATGTTTAAAAGTATGCAAAATTTAGAGGCAATTAGAATTTGAAAAGCTGCATATCTTCCAAAATATTGCAGATACTCCAAATTTCAATGTGCATATATAGGTTTGTGACACCTGCCAATATAATGGACAGTATAAGTTAAGTAAAATTTCAAATTATGCTAATAAGGGGCTTTGAAAAGTTTCAAAGTTGAATATCTCCAAAATTATTATACATAGACATGCCATTTCAACTTCAACTTATAGGTTTGCGGCAAAGCCGCATCCAATGAATCATGAACCAATGTTGTAGGATTTTGATTTATGCAAATTAGGTAAACATGCAAAATGTAAATCTTGAATAGCTTCAAAACTATGATAGATAGAGGTGCCATTTCCTACTTCAATTTATGGGTTTGTGGCAAAGCACCTATCCAATGAACCATAAACCAAAGCTGTAGGCTTTCAATTTATGCAAATTAGGCAAATACACAAATTTGAAATGTTGAATAGCTTCAAAACTATTATAGATCCTAGCTTCATTCAACCTTATTTTATAAGTTTGTGACATGGCCACATGTAATTAACCAAGAACCAAAATTGTAGCATTTTACTTTATAGAAATTAGGCTAATACACGACATTTAGATTATGTTGAACAATGGCAAAGTGTAGCATTTCAAACTGTTCTCATTTTGAAAGCACCCAAACAGATTTGCTGTGAAGCAAATCTTCTTTTCTAGTTGATACTCTCTTCTTCCAACAAAGCATCAAAAATTTGTTTGCAGAGACGTGTGTTGCACATGTCAAATTTCATCCTATGAAAATACTTCATCCTTATTCTTTCTAATATCATGTCTATCGGTAACCAACCTAGCTCGCCAATTGTGGCGGCTGTCGCTGTTGCAGAGCGGACCTGAAGAATCGCCTCAGCCATAAAATAATTAATTGATTTTAAAGTGGCCTCCGACTCTTTCGTGTTGCATAACCATACAGCACCTCTGTGAACCAGAGAAGGGGGACTATACTACCCCATATACTGTTACCAAACGTTACACGATATACATTTCCATGATAAGACAGAATATTAGAAAGATATCCCCACAGCCGGGATTCTTTTGGTTTCACTGAATTCTTTCAATGCACCGAACCCGAAAGAGAATTTGCAATAATTACACGTAGATATTTACATGTTTTGCATTCCCAGATTTTCACATTGCCCAACACTCATTTTTATTGCAATCCAATCCTAAAAAGCGTCGCTTGTTTTCAAGAGTGCTGTAGATACAGCAGATGCCATTGCACTTCTAAAAGAAGGTTTAATATTTTACAAAATGAGTACAGGTGAACAGACGTTCCACAAAGATATTTCATCAAGCGTTACCAGTCAAGAAATTCATTAATTATACATATATTTCCACTTGTTGGCTACGTCTGACCCCCAAATGAATGGATGAATGAATGGATTAGAGAAAGAAAGAAAGAAAAAAGAAAGAAAGAAAGAAAGAAAGAAAGAAAGAAAGAAAGAAAGAAAGAGAGAGAGAGAAAAATTTCGAGGGAATTGAAATTTTATACACTTTCAAATATCCATTTTTATTTTTATTGCGTTCAAAATGGGTGAAGGGGAATAATAGTCATAAATTTGGTTTATTTAATAAGTCTGTAAGAAAAATTTGCTTTCTGTTGTCATGCAGTTTTGTTGCTTTAATAAGATTTGAAACAAAATTATAATCATTGGTATAGGGCACTCCTTTATATCGGGAGCAGCAAGTTGAGGTGCTGGCGTGATATATTTATGACAGAAGATAAGTGTTCAAAAACGTTGAATTATAATTCAATTTATAAAATTTTATGTATGTATGTATGTGTGTGTGTATGTATGTATGTATATATGTATGTATATATGTATGTATGTATGTATGTATGTATGTATGTATGTATGTATGTAGTCCCATAGTTTATCTCAGACACGAGAACAACATGTGTGTACATTGAAAATTGCACATCACGGTCCATAGAAGAGTAAATTAATGTACATTAAAGAATTCGTCATGATAAAGCATGTCGAAAGCTTTTGACAAATTAAGGCAGATGCTTACTGGGATGTTCCCTGAATCGATAATTTGATTAACACGATCAATAAACTCAAGTGCTGCAGTTTCATTGTAGTGTAACTCTTTAAACCATGATGGATATCGTATGAAAATTATTTACAGAAAAAAAATCATAGAACTGACGTTAGCCTACATATACTTTCTCAAACACTTTGGAGCAGGTAAGGGGCAGTGGAATGGGTCTGTAATCACCGAAGAGAGTATTATCGTCCTTTTTATGAATAGGTAAATTCATTTGCCAATTTCAGTTTATCGGGGAATATACCTGTGTTCAGTGGCTGGGTGAAAACCAAAGCCAATGGCCTGCAAATAGAACAAGTGGCGTATAGTGAAAGCTCAGTTGAAAGATCACTATGACCAGTTTGTGTTCGGTTTAAGCTTGTTCAAGGCTATTTAAGACGCAAACATTGATTATCTTCTTAGCTTATTCAATGCATTTTGAGATCAATAAAGTTTAAGGACAATCTGTACACAAAATTAACATATACAAATCAAATAACCCTCAATTCTAAATTTGTAAACGCAATTTAAAAACATACATCAAAATCCTTCACAGAACTATCTACAAACTTTCAGGTAAGCAAGAATAGTATCATTAACGATCCGATACAGATAAAACAGACGTATGAAATGTAATTATTTTATGTGCATACTAAAAATTAGAAGTCGAGTTTTCATGTGATGGGATTAACTATATTCTACCGATCACAAAGTCATGGGTCAATGGGCAAGTGAGTTTTGGGAAATCGTAATAAAAATCAAAGGATCAAATCTTTAATTAAAATACCATTTCATTTTCATACTTAAAGTAAAACATATAGCAGATAAGAAATGAGGCACATAGCAAGCACGGATAAAAGACACTGTTAAGCAGGAACTACTGTGTAAAATATTACTGTTGCACTGAGGGAGTAAAGTCTGTCACATGACCTATATCTTGTCAAGGGCATGCTGGTAAGCATGGCAAGTTCACGTTCGTCGCCTTCTTATCTCACCTGTCAGGTATAATGAATGTCTAAATTCAGTCTGTGTACATCATGTTTCTATGGTAGCACCAGTTGTCGTACTTCCTAAATGTACATGATTCAAGTGGGTGTATCATCATATATACAGAAAAATATAGGCCTGGGACTTGATTGTATATCATGTAGACATACGAAATACTGAAGTGCCACCAAAAGCTGCAGACTTCCACTGAAGATGTGGGGGGACTCCTTGGTATTTATTTGACAGCAAGTATTTTCTTTATCTCGACGTAAGTATCTGCCAAGGATTTCGGTGTCCTGTCATCGAACATGGCAGAAGGTGGACAAGCCGGAGCTCCGGCCATGTCTGGTGAGGGCCATGCGAAAGCATCTCCCACCTCTGTGCTGACCAGCGGGTTGACAACTGTTGCGTCGTCTGTGACGGATCACTCAACGGGAATACTGAATGTAATGGCTGTCGCAGTGACTTTTGGAGCAGAATCGTTCATTGGCGACTATCTGTTTGAATGTCCTTGTTTACAGGAAGACTACAGGGCTGTACAGAACCCATCGAAGCACCAGCCCTCTGCATGGAGGGTCCAATACGGCATCAGCTTCTTTCTGTGGCCTGCCTTGGCACTCTTTTTCTTGGGTAAATGCCGAGTTTGTCGTTGTTTAACTCTGTCAATGCCGCATTTCGGGCTGAGTCAACAGCTTTCATCGGCGCGTTTTGGGCGCACTGCATGCACACCGAAAAAAGCTGTTGACCTGGACTGTTGTATTCCTTGTAACCTCAGACATGCTGTTACTTGAATGAAAGGTCTTTTTACAGGCACCATGAATCTAGTACCCTCATTATAATTCAGAGCAGTTCGTTGTAAGTTGTTTAAGTCGCAGTTGACACTGAAAGAGTTAAATTTCACTGAATACATTTCTTGACCAATGAACGGATAACCTTATTGACTTCTGTGGGGGGAACAAAATTGAAGTTAATCCCATTTCCCTAAAAGCTTTTGCTACCTGTGCGAAACCAGTTCAGGGCGTGGGAAGGTTGCTGGACAACACGTATGTTCCCAAATAGGCAAGGGAAAGAACAGAAGGTTCAACAACTGCCTAAAAGAGGGCGCTGCGGTCAGGGGGGCTAGGGTTGTGTGTTCCCATTACTTTACATTGTAATTTGCAATTTAATAACTTAAAAACTACTGCACATAGGAACATCAAATTTCAGACAGTAAATCTAGATGCATAACTCAATACCTCACAAAAATCATATAACCACAGCTACAAAAGTGACTGGTTTCTTTAAGGTTGCTTTAACATACAAACTAATAGGAATACCCAGCTCTAGCCCTCCAAATGTTTGTGTATTCAGTTGTGTATTGGGGCGAATACACACATTGGAGCTAATTCTGACCTTTCCTATTCGAAAGCATCCAACAGCTAGGCACCAATTTCAGTAGTGACTACATGGTTGCATGGTATTCATGGCAACTTACAGATCGGGCCAGAAATAATTCAACTAATTATCTGTGTATGAGTGACATACACATACACACACATACACACACAAATACACACAAATACACACACACACATACACACACACACACACACACACACACACACACACACACACAGAGAACTGCAAGATAGTTCCCAAATTCCATGGCATCTTGCAACTTGGCACCAGTTTCAGTGGTGACAGCATGGTTAAATGGTATTCAGGGCAACTTACAGATCCGACCAGAAATAACTGAACTAATTATCTATGCATGAGTGACAGACAGAGAGACAGACACACATGCACATGAAACTACATGTGATGAAAAGTTTTTCAGTTCCTGTGCTCAACCTCAATCATATATATCTGTATGCCCGAACGTGCTCTCATTAATAAATTAGCATGCATAAAAATTTGGACACTTTCAAAGTACTGTTGTATTTTTGGCATCATCACAGAGGCACACACGTATGGCATCAAGCTATTTTCAGCTGACTTGGTTGGTTATTTTCACAGGTTACTGTGACTGTACACTACAGTTTTTTTCCCAAATATTGTACAGTGTTTTGTTGTAAACTATTTTTGAAGTCAGTATTTTGTCTGCTGAATGACAGAGTGATTCCAATGAACTTGACTGGCTGTCATTGGCATTATTGTGTACCATCGGTACACATTAGAGGACTATTAATACACAGAAACTCCAAACTAGGCATGGTTATGCGTCCATACATCATGCATGGCTTTTTTTTTGTTAAGATGGGTGACAGTTTGGAAGATTATGCAAATTGGGGCTATTTCAAAAATTGAACACTGAATATCTTCAAAACTATTAGGTAGAGCTGTCATTCCAACTTCAATTCATAGGTTTATGCTCAAAGTGCATCTGATAAGCCACAAACAAAAGTTGTAGAATTTATTTTATGCTAATTAGGGGCACCTGAAAAATTAAAATGTTCAATATCTTCAAAACGATAAAAGGTAGAGGTGTCATTATGTCTGTGTGGCAACAGACATTTTCTTTCTTTCTTTCTTTCTTTCTTTCTTTCTTTCTTTCTTTCTTTCTTTCTTTCTTTCTTTCTTTCTTTCTTTCTTTCTTTCCTTCTTTCTCTCTCTGTCTCTTTCTTTCTTTCACCGCAATTTTTTACCGACAATTTTCTTGGACACTATTACACTTACAAACTCCAAACTTGGTATGATTATAGATCCATAAATGAAGTGCTCTTTTACAAAGACGATTGGTGAACCACAAACAAAATTTGTATAATTTAAATTTATGCTAATTAGGGGCACCTGTAAAGTTTAAATGTTGACTATCTTCAAAACAATTATATGTAGAGATGCCATTGCGACTTCAGTTTATTGCTATTATAGGTAGCAGCGCCATTCCCAATTTAATTCATAGGTTGCTGAATGCGCATCAAACAAATTACAAAAAGAGGCCGTAGCATTTAAATTTATGCAAATTTTGAAGGCACACAGACATTTATCCAATCGGTTGTCATGTGAATCTTCAATTTTGAGATTGGTCAACCGCCATTCTCCTCGAGCTCCTCTTCCTCCCTTTGTTGTGTTATTTTTTAGTTTTTTTTCATTTATATATTCAGCACTTGCTATCAACGGTGAGGTGCAGCGCTGTCTGACAGGTACCACTCGTCACTGCAGTTGCAGGCGGCATCTGAAGGGGCTGCTGTACCTTTGCGGTCACGCACCGTCGGCCGTTGTGCCAGCCTCTGCCTGGCTCGTGTTTGTCTTTCTCAATGGATGGTAAGAGCGTAGTTCTTGTTATCTGGAGGTTTATACATACATACGTACATACATACATACATACATACATACATAATACATACATACATACATACATACATACATACATACATACATACATACATACATACATACATACATACATACATACAGACAGACATACAGACATACAGACATACATACACAATAATTTTGTCAAGAGTACCATCTGTGTGCGGAAGCAGAATGGTAAGGGCGTAGTTCTTGTTATCTGGAGGTTTATACATACATGCATACATACATACATACATACATACATACATACATACATACATACATACATACTTACACACACACATACATACACAATTATTTTGTCAAGAGTCCCATCTGTGTACGGAAGCCTCCTGAGACCGCCAGAAATTATTTTTAAAAACTCGTAATACCGAGTTTTTACAAATATATTTTTGGTCTCATTAGGCTTCCGTGATAACAAGTACCTAAAACTCGAAATCAAGAGTTTTTTCTCGTAATTACGAGTTTTTCAAAGTCGAAGTTACTAGTTTCCGACTATCAAAAGTCAACTTGCCAAATCTACAACAAGGATAGTTGCAGCGCGCCAACAGGCTCACAAATGCGAAATAGCTACGGTATTGATGAATAACCCTGCTCACTCAATTGATGTTAATTTTTTTTTACCATGATTAAAGTTATCTCATAGTTTACGTGTTTCAACACTACACTTTGTCGGTTCACGTGTGGGAACAATAATTTTTTTCCCGATGACTTTCAGTTATCGACAATTGCTGGGACATGTTTGGTACCAAAATTCATGAAACCTCCCAAATTAATAAAAAAATTGTGCAGTACAATACTTGATGTAAAAAACCGTCCAATGTGTGCCAAAGATACCAAACTTGTTCCAAATATAGTGCACTGTATGCCTTTGCTATTCAACATGGAACTGCTAATATACTACCAGGTCCTTTGGCGGCACTCCGTCTTTTTCCTTATGTTTTTCCCCCGAATACATATCATTTCTCTTAAATTATTGGTTAGATTCTCTAGTACATATAGGGAATTGTTTTTGACAAGTGTCTTAGATAAAATTTGTTAAATATGTTGCAATTCTAGAACTTTTAGATTTTTAATTAATTTCGTTAATGTGTGCAGACTTCATATTCCCTTGCCAGACTAGGTACCCCTACCATTCATTGAAAATATTTGATAAACTTTAAAATCCTGTGAGAAAGAACTATATGTAATACATAAAACTCCACTATTTTGCGGGTTGGGAACTCCTTTCTGGCATTGCAATTGTGATAGAAGGTCACTCATAATTAAAAGGCGAAAGTAAAACTAAGGCATTTTAGACTTATGAAAGCTGATGGTTTCTTAAAATGCTATCATACGTGTCTTTCATGTTCTCTAACGTCAGAACGTTAACTGATACCTGTAATGTCATCATTCTTATTTTGGAATTTCAATTCTACCAAGTAGCGTGAATTATACTAATCAACAGCCAAAGTATGGTTAAGTTGAAGTGGCTAATATGACGGTCCGAAATTAATTCCAGGGTTTATTGGAGAGTTTGTGACAATTTTGAAATTTATATCCCCAGGGAAGATGGTTGCTGTTACGATCATTTATTTAGATATATACTTCGCAAGTTTTGGTCAGCTGCACCTGCAAACTTGTGTCATATATTTGGTGCCCAAATGTGAAACATTTTGACCTTACTTGTAATGTAAAATTAACACTATAAGAAAAACCCCAAACGTTTTATATATCAAAATAAATTTATTTGTTGTTTTTATCACATTTTAACATTTTGCACAAATGACTTCATGAATTATGGAGCAAACCAGGTCCTAATAATTTCCATAACGGCCAAAAAAGTCTCATCAGTGTAGTCTGTAGACTTTATCAACATACCCAACCAATTTCGCATTTGTGACCCTGTTGGCGTAGATTTGGCAAGTTGACTTTTGATAGTCGGGAAGCTTGTAATTATTAGTCAAAAAACTCGTAATTAGGAGAAAAACTTGTAATTACGAGAACAAAACTCGTAATTCTAAGTTTTAAAAACTCGTCATTACAATAAAAAACAAACCAAAACTCGTTTTATATATATATATATATATATATATATATATATATATATATATATATATATATATATATATATATATATATATATATATATATATATATATATATATATATATACATACATATATATATATATATACATATATATATATACATACGCGCTCTATATACTTCAAGTGCTAAAATCGGCGCAGTAAACATTGATGCTTTTTGTGAATATATAACCATACGTTATCTTGTCAGTTTGGCCGAACCCTGGCGCGAAGACTTCCCTTCGCTTTGAAAACGGGGCAAAATGAGCAGCCTTCGGAGAAAAGTTCTGACAGTGTTGAAAAATTGGGTAATCGAGCATGTTCAACATGTCTTGTTTTATTATCTAGGAGAAAAATACATAATGTTATATATCACAAGAATAAGAACATCCATTATGTAGAAAAGTTGCACAGGTGCCTTCCGTATACGTTATGCCCCAGTTTACAGTGCTATATTTTCTACTGGATTAAAAGGACTTTCCAAGTGGCTGGATGCGTTTTAGGGCTGATGCATACATATATTTCACTGTTTCAAAGTATTTGTTTTTTTCAATTGACCAAAATACGTTGTGAAGAACACCTTAGCATCTGCTGCAAACCATTTGTCACATTTTAGGTAATTTGGAAAGGCGCGAAAAATGCTTTCACTGTGGTCTGCTCTTTTTGTCTTTAGGTATCTCGAGTGTATAAAAGCAAAACTTCCCACTGCGTGCATAGCTATCATACCAGTGGAGTACAACAAAACAGAATACCAGCAGAATATTGCCACCATTTTATCACAGAATGCAGAATACAGAACGATATCTCAACTGGTAGCGTGGACCATGCTTGGAATTGGAATAGTTTGTGCTTGTCTAGGTAAAGGAGTGAAGCCTCCAATTCCCGCCACCCCCCCATTATTTCTGACACATTTTGTTTTGAAAACAAGCTGAATTATGGAAAAAGATTGCCCCCTTTCAGAGAAAGTGACAAGAATTCACCCGGTTATTGCAAAAATACCTTCTGATAAGAAATTATTTACAGTTTTGTCAAACAAAAACCCGGCCTTTCATTCTGACAAATGTGATAATGATGATTGATTGATTGAAAACTACCCCTTCATTAAAAACCGTCAACTGTATACAGTCAAATATATACACACAATA
>OZ026613.1:88346268-88373268 GCA_964020975.1 Hermodice carunculata | reverse complement strand
AGTGAAATAAAACCTTTTGTGATACAAATGGCAAGCTAATCCGTAAATCAACCGGTGAGGTATTCGGGAGCTTCCGTTTGCATGTCCCTTCTGGTTTGCCATGCGTCTGTCATAAACGGTTTTCATGATTTTGTGTGGTCAAATAAATGTCAAATCTGCGCGATCATTATTTCAAAAAATCTTAATAGCTGATGCAGGCATGCATTTTTGTCATATTGTTTCTTTCTTTTAAATATCTTTCCAAATGTCTGAAACATGAAATTCTTATACTGTTCCAACTGGGGCAAATTAGAAGGGGGGGGGGGGGAGAATTTTTTGGTTTGTATTTTTCCACACAAGCACAACATCCTCTGCCCAAAGAACCCATCGTTCCTTGTTTTCCACTAGGACTTAAAATTTTGTGCGAGCTGCACAGAATGTTGCGACCTCAGGGGAAGACCACTATTACCACTTAAAAGACGTAATTTCTTGAATTTCGTTGAAGAAATCCATTTCATACCAAACGGAAATTTAATTTTGATTTTCTGTATATCCAGCTTATGCCAAAAAAGAGAAGGGGCGATCCATTACTGCATTATTAAGAACTTAACTTATTTCACAGTTATAGCATCAAACATTATTTCCATTGTTGCCATAAGTATAGACAACAAATTATAGAAAACTAGTTACAAAATCATGTTTCAGGGACCAGTAAGCAAAATCTCATTCTTCAAAATATTTTGTGCGTGTATACGATCCAACCACAAGTTCAATGGTAACCAACCAACCTTTCCAATTAAATATGGGAGGGGGGGGGCGGAGAAGGTCCTACCTTCAGCACCAGTATTGTCTTTGCTATGGTGTATTGTGGCGACCTCATTGTATTATAGGCCTTTTTCGTGGGTTTCATTTTGGTCACACCTTTAGATTTAACAGTACCACGGTGATACATATTTTAGGAGGATGAAAGCCACCTATGCTTGCACAATCCCCCCCCCCCAAAAAAACCCCAGGGCTTTGCAGAGTAATTTTAATCAGACAATTTCTCTGTCCTTTTTGGTTAATCGTTCTATCATTATAAACCGAATATGCACAAAAATATGTGTCTAAAATAAGTAAATCGGGGATACCAGTAACAAGGAACTATTTGGTTTACAAGTATTTTTACTGTTTGATCATGTTATAAGTTCTTGTCAGATGGACGCAATGAAAGACAGTGTTTCGAGTTGGATTCCTGTTCGTATTTTGTTCAGAACAACATTTTTTGCAGGTATACTTTGTTCTCGTTTCTGTGGAAACGTCACTTACTACCAGCAGAAGTTTATGAACACTGTCAGAGCAAAGGAATTGGAAATATTTGAACGAGTTGCAGATGTAAGTGTCCCTTCCTAAAAGTATTGCGTAGAAAATCTGTTAGACCAACTTGAATATTAATGTAGTGTGAGATTTTAGGAAAATTCAACGAGTTCAAAGCTTCTTATTGTAATATACTCAAAGCTTTGAAACAGAAACCGCGCCCATTGGTTTCACCGTGGAATTTATGAAGTATGAAGTCATGTCGGACATATATAAATCATGGTTAACCAGAAGTGTTATGTTAAGTGAGCATGACAGTCAAGTAGCAACGCTGCAAAAGCCTGTCGTGAATGCATAATTTTGTTGAGACAGGTGTGAACAGTATTAGTGTGTTTGGCATTGAAATACGTGTTGACCTTGAAAGAGACTGCTGGCAGGGACTACTTTAAACTTTTGCGGGAAAATTCGAGGTCTACTCCTTTACGAGAAGGATTGAGGCTCGGCTAATTTGCCTTTTGACTCATTGTAGGAAGTGGTAGAAGAAGAGCTGGAAAAGAAATGGAGAGCCTTCATGCATCAAGCTCAGCTTGGAGACTGGGAGGCCATTTCCCAGCCTGCAGTGGGAGGACCTAAGCTGATTGGACAGCACTTTTACTACTCTCCTTTCCATGAATGGCAGCCCAGAGGTGCCGACAAGGGGCAGGAAGCCATGACACTCGGAGTAACAGACGCTTCAGAGGCCCTCCTGCCCATTGGATCCACAGCTAATTCCCACCGTGTACCGGATAACCAAGCACAGGCTGCTCCGCCCACCACAGCATATGTTCTTGTAACACAGGCTGAGCAGAAAGATGGCGCGTCGAAAGACATTACAGATGGCGCTGCCCTTGAAAGTAAGACAAAAGCTAGCCAAACAAAACACAAAGATAAAAGCAAAATAGTCAAGCAAAAGCAACACGAAGGGTTAAGGAGCGACGCCCCACCAGCATATGAACTGACGGAACAGCTTCCCAAGGACCCGGGGAACAAAGGGCATACAAACCAAGCGTTTGACTATAACTCGGACTCTTCAGTCGACTGGGAAGGTGCGAAGTAAGTCATTCACTAACTAGAACAGAAGATTTGCTTCAAAGCAAATCTGTCTGTGTGCCTTTAAAAGTTGTAAATGTTGAATGCTACAACTTTGTTTCTTTGATAGTTCACATTCCATTAAGCTTATGGCTGGACGGAAATTTTGAAGTCCAAATGACCTTAAAGGTCCTATTGATTGGATGGGTACCACAAACTAGAAAGTTGATGTTTAGGGTCGTTAGTCAAATGTTAAATTTCATTTTCGAATAGTGCTTTTTTAGCTCCAAAAGTGCGTCACATTTGCGACAGGAAAGCGCGAAAATTTTTTCCGATCATGGCCCAATGTGGAACAGTGTTACTGACGTCACAAATGCAACCCGCTGGCCATGGTGTATATGTTATAAGCCAGAGTGCCTTCAGTTTGCCAAGAATTATGGCAGCTACAACAGAGCATAGTGATTCTGGAGAGTATGAATTGATTTTTTTATGTGCGTGGTCTGATGACGATGAAGAAGAATTAATAAGAAAAGCTGAAGCAGCAGAGGAAAAGATCATTCAGCGTTACACACATGAGAGGACGCCCAGAGTCCTACCGTCACCAGTACTTCAGGGAGTGCAGCCGTGCCGTGGTACAGCCAGACGATCCCAACTTACCGTCTGGGCAATGATGATTCGTTGCAAAAGAGATATTTCCAATCAAAAATTACTAGATTCCATTTAACAAGAACAAGCATGAATGCAGTAAATTGGAAAATATGTTTAAATCAAGTGGCACTTGACAGCCATGGCTCGCCAGCATGTTCAGAGTCTTCCCTGTCAGCCAGCGGTGTTGCGTTTGTGATGTCACAAGCCTTTTGCACCTTGCGGGTGTCGGAAATGAACGGAAAGCGACAATTGAAGGCACAGTGAGTTTTTAAAAGAAAAATGTGAATAAAAGTATTATCTTCATATCTTTTTTTTTTTAAATTGCACAACCCATGTGTCACCCATGTATCAAATTTGAACATGGTCAATCAAGAGAACCTTTAATCTTTGACCCTTAGAGGTCACATGTAAATTACGAACATGTACAGTGTTACAATACCTACAATTTAAGCCCAACATGAACCAAATCAGATAAAAACGGACCAAGTTATGGCTAGATGAAACTTTCAAAGGGTTGAATGACCTTGACTTTTGACCTCTAAAGGTTATATATTAATCATAAAAATGTGCAGTGTTGCAATACCTACCATTTGAGTACAAATGATTAGAATTGGATGGGCATTGGCTGGGTTATGAGTGGATTAAAATTTCAAGGGTCCAAACGACCTTGACTTTTGCCCTTTAGGGGTCACATGTAAATTACAAAACTGTGCAGTGTTACAATACCTACAATGTGACCCCAACATGATCAAAATTTGATAAAAATTGACTGAGTTACGGCTAGATGAAAATTTGGAAGGTCCAAATGACCTAGATCTTTGACCTTTAGAGGTCATATGTAAATTACAAAAACGTGCAGTGTTACAATACCTACAATTTGAGCCCAACATGATCAAAATTGGATAAAAATTGACCAAGTTATGGCCAGATGAAAAGTTGAAAGGTACAAATGACGTTGACCTTTGACCTTTTTAGGTCACATATAAATTTAAAAAAATGTGCAGTGTTACAAACTTATTAATTGAAGTTGGCTTGGTAACCTGTATCTAAAATAGTTTTGGAGATATTCAAGATTTAAATTTTCAAATGACCCTAATTTGCATAATTTTCAAAGCTGTTAAACCTCTTTACAAAAACTCAAGACTTCTTGTATGGAAGTATAATCATTCCAAGTTTGGAATTTATATGTATAATACTTTTCAAATGAAATGTCGGGACAAATTTGCTGGAAAAGAAGAAAGAAAGAAAGAACTAGAAAAGAAGATATGCTTCAAAGCAAATCTGTGTGCCTTCAAAAGTTGTAAATATTAAATCCTACAACTTTTATCCTTTGGTACTTCATATTACAAGAAGCTTTTGGCTGATGCAAATTTCAAAGTCCAAATGACCTTGACCTTTGACCTTTACAGGTCACATGTAAATTGCGCAGTGTTACAATACCCACAATTTAAGCCCAACATGAACCAAATCGGATGAAAATTGACCAAGTTATGGCAAGATAAAACTTGCAAAGGGCCAAATGACCTTGCCCTTTGCCCTTTTGAGGTTACATGTTCTTACAAAAAAGTGCAGTGTTGCAATACCTATAATTAGAGTCCAACATGATTAGAATTGGATGAAAGATGGACCAGTTATGACTGGATGAAACTTTCAAAGGCCCAAATGACCTTGACCTTTGACCTTTAGAGGTCACATGTACATCTGAAAAATGTGCAGTGTTACAATAGCTACAATTTGAGCTCAACATGATCAAAATTGGATAAAAATTGACCAAGTTATGGCTAGAAAAAAGCCACCATCGAAAGTGGCTTTTGATATTGAAATTAACTTTTGACCTTGAGATGACCTCTGTCTGAAGTGAACCTTGACCTAAAAATTGACATTTTGGCCTAAAATGGTCCTTTTGCCCTTGACATTTGAGATGACCTTTACCTTGCTATGAACGAACTCCTTTACACTTGGAACCACACTACTCTAGTACATGAGATATTGAAGATTTAAAACTTTAATTAGCCCTCGTTTCCATAATTTTAAAAAGCATGACCTCTCATTATAAAAAGGCCAGACTTTGTGTATAGAAGTATAATTGTGGCAAGTTTGGAGTTTCTACGTGTAATACTTTTCAAATGAAATGTCAGACAAATTTGCCTGTGAAGAAAGAAAGAATGAAGGAAGAAAGAAATAAAGAATTCATAGAAAAACAATATGTCTTTTTTGGCACACAGACATAAGAAAGAAAGAACTCATGGAAAAATGAATGTCTGTGTTGGCACACAGGAATAATTAGATTGTGTGTGTCAACACACTCTTTCTTTCTTTCTTTCTTTCTTTCTTTCTTTCTTTCTTTCTTTCTTTCTTTCTTTCTTTCTTTCTTTCTTTCTTTCTTTCTTTCTTTCTTTCTTTCTCTCTCTCTCTCTCTTTCTCTCTCTCTCTCTCTCTCTCTCTCTCTCTCTCTCTCTCTCTCTCTCTTTCTTTCTTTTACCAGCAAATTTGTCTGACACTTTTCTCGGAAACAATTATACATAGAAATTCCAAACTTGGCATGATTGTACTTCCTTATAAAGAGTTTGACCACTTTATACAGAGGAATGAAGATGTTGAAAATTATGCAAATTAGAAGCATTTGAAATTTTAAATCTTGAATATCTTCAAAACTATTATAAATAGAGATGTCATTTCAACTGCTATTAGTGGGTTGTTGACCATTGTGCATGTAATGAATCTTAAACAAAAGTTGTAGCAATTTAAATTATGCTTAATAGCACCATTAGAAATTTTCAATCTTGAATATCTTCAACACTATAATAGACAGAGATGTCATTCCAACTTCTACCAGGGGGTTGTTGACCATTGTGCCCCTAATGCATTAAAAATAAAAGTTGTAGCAATTTAAATTATGCTAAATAGCACCATTAGAAATTTTAAATCTTAAATAACATCAAAGTTAAATTTGTATAGAGAGGCCATTCCAACTTCTACTCCTGTGTAATGGAATAGTTGTACATTGCCATACCAATATGCTTTGAACACACACACACACACTGATTTGGTATGCAGCAAATCATCTTTCCAAGCTGGAACTGTTTTCAGAGAACTTGAGATTTGCATGAGAATCGCCAGCTTTGTGAAGGATATCAGGCATATTAACAGGTTTGTAGTAATTCCAACAGAAACGCAAATGACGTCTTTGCTAGATTTTCTGTTGTTGATTTGCAAGCTGATATGACAAACAAGCTTATATGCACCATTTTTTTGAACTTCCAATCTGACAACAATGAGCATTTGACCCTTTATACGTTTCTTGGCACATAACACGGTATTTTCATGGTTTTTATTTTCCTTTCAGTCCATACGACAAACAAATTGGAGTGGCACCGAAGAATATAAAACGGAATAAAGTTAATGTGGAAGTATTTTCGTACCCCGTGTCACCTAATTCAAAACCAAGCGCAGCTGTCATCATGGATACAAAGAGACACACAACGTCAGAAATATAAACAGCTTAAAGTGATTAAGCATCTGTTTTTGTTGATGTTTTGACTATTACTCGAGAATATAACAATGCATTTTCAGACACCAGGTATAAAATATCCAAGTGGTTAAACATTCTCCTAGCTGTTTCTTTAGTTTTAAAACACGGCTTACCCCGCAATGTGAGATTTTAGATAAAGGTTTAATTTAAACATATTTATTTATACTGGATTACCCTATAGTACATGAAATGACTAATATAATGGGTTCTTCAGACATGGAGAGAACGCACAATATATAAACAGTACATACAGGACATTACAAACTATGTTACCAGATCATTTGTATATATGTAAAATATGAATGTCGTGATATACAAGTAAATCGGAGTAGTAATACCCAGTACAGAATATATGGTAGAGATTGCGTCACAAGGCATATAAATATTCACTGTTGACAGGGGAAATAGGAAAACAAAACCAACAATAGTAATTGGAGCAGGTAAATAAATAGATAAGTACATACATAATTTCGTCAACAAGAGGTTATACATTATAATATTGACAAAAAACTTTTCCTATTTAACCAGTATGTCGCATTAAAGTTGAAAAATGAAACGTCTACTTTCTGCTATATAATTTTGTACTGCATCGAATATTTGTATGTTCAGGATATCTGATAGTTCATTGCTGCCCAAAAGGAAAATACGAAGCAGTCTTTCATTAGCAATATGGATTATCAAGTTAGGATGAACACCCGGAGCAATGAGCGGTGTAGGAGTATCGAGAAGTATTTTTTTCTAGAGGGAAGATATTTAGGACAAAAGAAGAAGAAATGAAAAATATCTTCAGTGGGGAAAGAGCAGGAACAAATAGGACTTGGAATAACATTTACCTCACAAAGGTCAGAGCTCCGCCTAGAGAAGCCCAGTCGTAGCTGGGTCTGACAGATATTAAGGTAACGTTGACCATGGGAAAAGAAGGCAGGGACATCGTCCACGGCTAGTAAGGTTGCCTTGAGTTTGGATTTAAAAATTTGAAGCCTTGCGTTGGATTTAAAAATTTGAAGCGAAATGGAATTCCAAATATCTGAAGGAAGGTTATTTCAAAGTTTGGTGGTGTCGGTGAGGAAAGATTTGTGAAAACATTGAGTCCTGCATTGGATGGTGGGTATTGGACTGGAATGGCGCGGAGCTCGACCAATGTTAGTAGGCGGTAGGGGGTTGGAAAGATAGGAAGGAGTAAGATTATGGGTCATTTTGTAAAGTAGGATCAACTTGCAGTATTTACGTTGGCTAGCGAGGGTAGGCCATCCGAGTTCATGTAATTGTTTGATATGAGAAGTGTGTCTTAAAGCGCCAGTGCATGTTTTGGCCGCCTCATACTGAATAGATTCAAGTAACTCTGTTAGGCCTTGAGCACAGTTATCATAAAGAACACAACCATATTCTAGGATGGGTCTAACCATGGAGAAATACAGCCTGGCCAGGGCTTTTCGGGAAAGTTTGAATTTAAACCTACGGAGGAGGGCAATGCGCTGGGTAAGCTTTATTCACAATACGGGTTATGTGAGCATGCCAAGATATATTACTGCTAAGAGTAATACCAAGGTTGGTGTGGGATTTAGCCTCAGGTGTAGTTGACTGACCAAGCTAAACAGGTGGATGATGTGGTTTATTGATTTTGGCAGAGAAGACAAAACAGATAAAGATTTAGCAGCATTGAAAATGACTCGCCATGATTTTCCCCAATTTCGAATATGAGCAAGATTTGTGTTCAAGTGTCGAGAAGATTCTGTTGGATTTCGAACAGTTTCGAGCAAGCTTGTGTCATCTGCGAAGAGTCCTGCGTCACAGGTAAGGTCATCGACTAAATCGTTTATGTACAACAGGAACAGGAGTGGACCCAGTATGGATCCCTGGGGTACGCCAGCTTCAATAGGCAGCCATGAAGACGCTTGACCATGAATAATCACTCGTTGAAAACGATTTGATAGATAACTTTCAATCCATGCCACAATATTATCAGCGATACCTAGTTGACGAAGTTTGAGTAAAAGGCCAGGATGCCAGACCCTGTCGAAGGCCTTAGATACGTCTAAAAAGACCATACGGGCTTCATTAGAGTGTTCAAGGCCCGTATATATATTGTGAACAATATACACAAGTTGATTTATGGTAGTATCGCCAGCCTTAAAGCCAGAATATTGGGATGTGAGAAGGTTATTGTCGAGTAAGTATTCATAGAGAGCATTAAAGACCAGCCGTTCGGAAACTTTGGACACGTTGCACAGTAAGGACATAGGACGATAGTTACTTTTTATCTGCTTATTAGACTTTTTAAACACAGGACATACATTGGATCTCTTCCAAGAGTCTGGAAAATAAGAAAGGTTGAGAGATACTTTGACAATATGTTTCTTTTGTACATATAACTACACATCATACATCATGATAACGATGTGTGAATGTTATACATCAACCTGAGGCTGAATAGAGCAATAATTCCAGGTCAAAACGATGGTTAAAATATTGCAGCTTTCTAATTATGAGCATAAATCGAAAATGTGCCTGGCCTGCCGCTGTATCGCTATCTTGCTCGTTGTATATCTCTAATACTTCTTCATCGGAAGCTTAACAGTAGCCATTTATGTCTGTTTTAATACGTCAATTTGTCAACGTACTATCAAAAATGCTTTCCATGAATTATTGGTATATACGTTATTTAAATATGTATTGTGATCTCCTGACTGTCCTGTTAATGTAAAAATCTACTGATGATGTCCTTTTACTGTTCATTTACGGACCCAGAGTGGTCATATTTTTGTGTTCCGTATCTCATACAGGTCGATGAAATGTTACGTGCATTATGCATGGAAGCAAGCCAATTGATTTGTAGTTTTTCTTTCTTCAACTGAGACGTAGGACCCATACTTTTTGAAACAATAGGCTATGTGGCAATATATATATGTATATATATATATATATTGCTTTTAACCGAACTTTAACTTTTTCATTTCTCTACAGTTTCAGTTGAAACGAGCACATTGAGCAAAGGTGCGTTCACGATGATTAAAAAACTATGCGTGCACATACCATATGAATAAATGAACTCTGCAATACAATAGTGGTGTGAGGGTTTTTGTGAAGAACTTTGCTATCCTGAGAAGGACCATCCCTGAGCTTGGACGGGTCTGTATAAAGCAGATGGTGCTGCGGACCTGTGGTGCATGTTGACTGATCATGTAAATCCTACCACAATCGTGGTAGACCTATCGCTAGGCCCACTTCTTTTCTTTGAACAAAAGCATTCAACAAGCATTACAATTATTTTGCCCAATAAGATCTGAGATTCTTCTCAAGAAAACCCCATCAACTAGCCTACTGAATAAATGAACTCTGCAATACAATAGTGATGTGAGGGGTTTTGTGGAAAGAACATTGCCCTCCTGAGAAGGACCATGCCTGAGCTTGGACAAGTCTGTATAAAGGAGATGGTGCTGTGGACCTGTGATGCAAATCCTTCCACAATCGTGGTAGACCTATCGCTAGGCCCACCTTTTTGCTTTGAACAAAAGCCTTTCACAAGCATTACAGTCATTTTGCCCAATAAGATCGGAGATTCTTCTCAAGAAAACCTCATCAACTAGCTTATTTTGCACTGTGGTGAATTTGTTCAATCCAGCAGGCTTACATCTAAAACATCGTTTTCAGTTCACAGGAGTTTAACAGCAGATTTAATACTTAAAGGCGTTATACATGATGATGTGGTAACTGGCAATGTCGGGTACATTATTTTTTATTATATATACGATGAACTGGATCGCAGGTTTGTGACCCTGTTTTATTCCTATATTGTCAGGGAACAAGTTTCTAGAGGTGTCAAATTTGTGCTTTTTCAATTGTTAAGAGAAAGTTAGTTTACTGCCGAGCCTTTTTCAATAATCAGAGGTAACATGAACAAAGTGTGACACAGATTCTCTTTCTCATAATCACTTGCACTTTCAGGACTATTGTCTTCAACCACAGGCATTCCGTGAAACCAGTGAAGGTCTCTTCTGACCAATTCAGTTTGAATTAAATCTGCTGCATATACTTAACGATAATTTTGAGGTGAAATCTGCTGCAACATTTGCACCTTCAATGTGAGCAGGTTGCACACTTGCGCAAATCATGGCAAACGGTGACTAAATTGCTTCATAACGCTACGCAGTATTTCATTGAGTGGGTGCCATTGTACCTGCATGGGTACTTGTCCATAAAAGACTCATTAGGTGGGCACCTACGTGCAACCTTTCAGCCCATATTCTCGGAAAAAGTCTTGTTTTTTTTAAACACTTCTCTCTTTGTAAGTTTGAATCACACTCCGATCTGGAACACCATTCCTTACTTTCGGAGTAATGATTTAAAAGCATTCTTTCTGTTTAAATTCTCACAACCTGGCGGCGCGATGATGTCGGAATAGGATGACTATTAGTAGAAAGGGGGGGGGGGGGCAGCACATGGTCACCTGTTGTTTTATATAACCTCGGTGGGATGACTCATCAGTTTTGGTGGAGTCAGGATGTTAGGGTGTGACGTCACATACACGGGTCGGGGGGGGGGGGGCTTTCAAGACATTTGTGACAAAGAAACCTCTTCATTTTTGGAAGTGAAGGATAAGCAACAAAGTTTGCTGTCCAAAAAGAAACATAGGCAAACCAACACCCATCAATGGACTGAAAGAATTATCTTTGCACCTTAAGAAAGGACGACATGTACACTATTATTATGACACGAACAAGCAAGAAACAAATTCTATAAGTAGGATAAAAGACAAGTAGAACAATGACGGAGACTCTATGATAAGATGGCTTTCATAAATACGTCTACATGACACACATGGTCTTAGCAGTCAAGAAGGATAAAAATGGTTGAAGCAAACTGTACTCAGTTTAAACAATCTTGAAAGCCAAGAGCCCCTCTTAGAGGGACATAAGACCACTCGACGTGTGATATTGAGCAATTCGTTTAGAGGCAATGACCAATGACCGATACAGAAACACATGTCACTTTTAAATAGCCTTTTACGATGATTGTGGCGGCACCTACAGGTGTTGGCAATACTGTATACCTAAACCAACTTTTATAGAAAGCAAACCAGACCATTGAAACCCCAGCCGAGAGTATAATTATCTGTTACACTCATTGGCAAGCCTTGTATAATGAGATGCAACATGGTGTTCCAAATAGAAAATTCATTCGAGGTGTACTTTCAAATTTGGGCCAAGATAGCTTTCTGGACCCGAACACGAGAAACTTGATTGTATTTGACGATGTGAGGAGTAATACTAGCAAAGATGAAAGATTGACGGATTTATTCACCAAATGAAGCCACCATCGCAAATTGAGTGTTATCGTACTCATGCAAAATTTCTAGTATGAGTACCAAAATGAACCATACTCATGCTGGAAATGAGTACGATTAGTGTCATGTTAATATGTATAATTGTAAACATCTTCATTCCTCTGTATAAAACGGTCAAACTCCTTGTATGGAGGTACAATCATGCCAAGTTTGGAGTTGCACACTATGTATAATAGTGTCCGAGAAAAGTGTCCTACAAATTTGCTGGTAAAGACGAAAGAAGAAAGAAAGAAAGAAACTAGAAAAGAAGATTTGCTTCAAAGCAAATCTGTGTGCCTTCAAAAGTTGTAAATATTAAATGCTACAACTTTTATCCTTTGGTATTTCACATTGCATTAAGCCTTTGGCTGGATGCAAATTTCAAAGTCCAAATGATCTTGACCTTTGACCTTTACAGGTCACATGTAAATTGCACAGTGTTACAGTACCCACAATTTAAGCCCAACATGAACCAAATCGGATGAAAATTGACCAAGTTATGGTAAGATGAAATTTTCAAAGGGCCAAATGACCTTGACCTTTTCCCTTTTGAGGTTACATGTTCTGATAAAAATGTGTAGTGTGCAATACATACAATTTGAGTCCAACGTGATTAGAATTGGGTGGAAATTGGCCCAGTTATGACTGGATGAAACTTTCAAAGGTCCAAATGACCTTGACCTTTGACCTTTAGAGGTCACATGTAAATTTCAAAAATATGCAGTGTTACAATAGCTACAGTTTGAGCCAACATGATTAAAATTGGATAAAAATTGACCAAGTTATTGCTGGAAGAAAGCCACCATCGAAAGTGGCCTTTGACCTTGAAATGACCTTTAACCTTGAGATGACCTCTACCTGAAGTGAACCTTGACCTCAAAAATGACATTTTGACCTAAAATTGACCTTTTGACCTTGACATGACCTTGACATTTAAGGTGACCTTTGCCTTGCTATAATCGAACTCCTATACACTCGGAAGCACATCTGGTATAGTATGTAAGATATTGAAGATTTAAAACTTTAATTAGCCCTCATTTGCATAATTTTGAAAAGCATGACCTCTCATTATAAAATGGCGAGAGTTCATCTATAGAAGTATAATTGTGCCAAGTTTGGGGTTTCTACGTGTAATACTTTTCAAATGAAATGCAGGACAAATTTGTCTGTAAAGAAGAAAGAAAGAAAAAGAAAGGAAGAAAGAAAGAAGAAACAAAGAAAGAATTCCTAGAAAAACAATATGTCTGTGTTGGCACACAGACGTAATATAGAATTTCAAGAAAAACAAAAAAGTGTGTGTTGACACACACTTTAATGAAGAATTTCAGGGAAAACAGAAAAGTGTGTGTTGACACACACACTTTAACAAAATATTGGAAGATAGTCAAATTCAATTTACTGTCCGGAGGTGTCTAAACATTTAGCATCTTTAAACTGTCCGTATAATACTCTTATATATAATCCTTACGTGTCAATATTCATTCTGTGTGATTTTTGGTATTAAAATGTTTTGTATTACATCAAAGGCTTGGTCTACGCAATATTGTAACTCATGCTATACTGATGTTGCCATTATGGTTGTGACTTTAGTCCATTTTTTTAAACCAGCGACAGATTTGTCAGATCGCTAATGCAGTCAAGCATAATTTTAATACAGGAAGCCAGTCATTTCGCCTCTTAACGTATCCTGATACGTATCCTCCTAGTTTCGATTTTGGTACAACCCCAGAGCTGTCTTTCTCTCCATCTTTTCCTTTTAGTTAGTTTATGAAAGTATAATTTTTGGAATTGTCTAGTTATCTATCAATTGGGGCACATGTCAAAGAATTATTATGCTTATTGTTAAATTTAATGAAGCACAGGGAAGTGCTTTGAAGTGTCTTTCTATTTTTATTTCGTGTATATAAGAATATGACCCTATGGAAAAAAGCCCAGGGAAACCAAGGTCCATGCCTTCAAAGTACTGTAAAACTTAACAGTGTCCCTGAGTTTATTCTTAGCTGCATCAGGTGTAAAATTATGAGACTGCAAAGTTAAAAGTTATATATCCAAAACTTAAATTTTCATAATTTAAGACATATCCCAATATGGGCCTAATAGGGACAATTTGGAGGGCACTTTTTAGGTTATTGGTTGTTGGAACAAGAGAGCATCATTTTTAGAACTGCAGACTGGATTTTACTGAGAAATAGATAAGTTTCAAATGAGTATACTATATCTAGGTGTTTTATGTTGGCATATTTACTCAATTAGCACAATATTTCGTTGATCTCTATGTGCCACAATTGATAGAGCAACATTATGCAACTACAACACTGTGTACTTTCATAAAGCTACACCAAAATTTTAAAAGCAGCGAAAAACGTAAATGTAGGCCCACACATTTGTATCTCGATACATTAAGTTACTTAGGAACTCGAATTTTGACTTTCAGAATTGTAGCTGGGAGTATGTACAGTTCTAATAAAGTTATTAGATCTTTGAAGTTCCTCTCTGGTTTGGTTGTATCGGCTCTATATGGTTTGGCTTTCAATGCATAACTTAGTGCAAGAGGCAGTACAACTAGTCATACGGATAAAAATAAACTTTGTATTCAGTCTTATAGATGATATTTGTATCCACTGGCATCTCAAGTTTAAGAAACAGAGCTTGCCAAAATGATCACTGTATAGATTTGAATATTGTAAACAAAAAAACAAAAACAAAAACAAAAAAAAAAAAAAACCAAAAAAAAAACCAAAAAAAAAAAAAAAAAAAAAAAAAAAAACAGTTTAATTGAATTTATGGGTGACTGGTTGGCGTAGTAATTTTTCTGAATGGTATTAAGTGAAAAGCCAATGTGGAGGAAACGAGAGTTACGAAATAGTTCGGTAATTGAAAAAGGTAAGCAGGAGTTCGAATTTAATTTCAGTTTGAATGTTGTGGCCTGTTTCTTGTGTAGAGGAGAATTGCATGTGCTGGAAAGGAGAGAGCTCATGGGAAGGGAGCACAGGAGTTTTGACTTCGTGTTCATCCAAGTTGGGGGCAGCGACTTCAATCTGGAAGTGTTGGATGCAAAGAAAAATGGCGAAAGGATTGCTAAAGAAGATCCTCCAGTTAGCAGCATTCTGCAAGGAATATTTTACAGTTAAACATGTTTGTTTTGGGAAGCTGTTTTTTCGAGGACCCAGTAAATGGCTTCCCACACAAGGACATGAGCTTATACAACGAGAAGGTAGGGTAACTTAAGGTGAAGTGGGACACTCTTGGGAAAATTAGCTAGCATGTCGTTGTTCGAAAGTTACCAACGACTTTTTCACTCTGATAAGACAAGGCAAACTTCAACTTTATTTAACACCATGGTTACAATCCCTGAATATCTTAAAGTTAATGATATATGTGTGATTAAAATTTATAAGACAGGTGTCCCACTATGGTTTAGACTTCATATAAAGTGGGACATTTTGCTCTGGTAAAGTGGACCAAACTTACAAAAATGTCTCCGTGACCTTGATAATTAGGTCAAGGTCACTCAAGTTCTATTGCATGAATGTACTTACTAAGATATATAATCCACACCAGTTGCATTAACTTTCCTCAAGTCCATCTTGATCTACTGTGTTATGAAAACAAACTTCACTAAGGGGTACACATGGCTCTCTGACCTTTGAAATTAGGTCAAGGTCAGTCAGATCTCAATCATTACCAGGTAAATACATACATACATCCTGAGTCCAGAAGTAACCTCAAATGAATCTGGAACCATAGATATATAGCCTTTATATATGGAAATACGACCATTTTCATAAAAATGGTCTCTTGACCTTTCCAATCCGTCAAGGTTATCCAACTTCTATTGCAGGTGAGCACATAATTATCTGCCAAGGTCCATTAGATTTGTCCGAAGTTGTGGCACAAACATATGACGTTAATGGCTGAATGACTTTGAGAATTGGGTCAAGATTACCCAGTTTCAAAAGCAAAAGAGCATTTACATCAAAATTTCTGCTAAATTTTGATGAATTTCCTGAATTATTTCTTCGGTTATTGTGCTTGAAATCAAGCTGGAACCAACGGCATTGTATGTCACACGGGAATATAAGCCAAGGAAACTTTCTTTGCACCATTTTTTTTCTGAAGTAAATATAGTTAGTGTAGCTATCTAAGGTCATTTAATTCATTGTATCATAAATAGCTGGCTGAAAATTTTGAGACAGGAGCAAGAATGCGTATGTCCCACTTTACCTGAAATACACTGTCCCACTTTATAAAGCTTTTTCGGGGAAAGTGGGGCATGCCATGTCATGTGACTATAGGCAGTGAAGAACCAGGATGTAAAAAAGCTGATTTTATTAGATGTCACTTTCCAACCTAACACACAAATTAAAGTTATGAGAGAAACGTTTCTGTTTCATTACATAGGATGAAAAGCTTATGGAAAATGTTTACACTTTCTTAAGCTCTGGAATAAACGGCTTATCTTGCTTTTATGCCTCGTTTTTGCACGACCCCATTGCTCTTCCAGCTAAGAGCATAGTTAAAATTTAATAGAAATAGAAAAGTGTATATAGTGTCGTTTTTGTCGGGTTGAGTTTTTTGACCGGGGACAGTCAAAAATAAAATCAGCGGGACGAAAACAAAGTTAAAGTCCCACTTTACCCGATGTCCCACTTTATCACAACCTACCCTATGTGAGGCAAATACATTTTTTCTAGATAATAGCAGGGATTATGGTGTCATAGGAGGCATAGAGGCAGCCCTGTTCAGAAGATTTTGAAAGAAGGGTACACATGTTACAGCGATTGGTCAGGATATGTTTTACCGGTAGGTGAGAGGGGCTTTAATGTTCGGTTTTAAGAGCCATTAACACTGAGGTTACATGTCGCTCATGTTTGTTGTAGAGTCGATCAAATGTGGTTCATTGGCCCGCAGACACGTGATACAGAGCAGACTGGTCCCATGAATCCTTGCAGGGCAATTTGGCACGTGATCAAATCACGTGAAAAAATTCGTCATTAATGCTTGGTTGAGATGTCTTCTGCATGTTCCTAGTGCAGCTATGTGGTCCCGTGAAACTTTACAAGATATTTTTTGGCAAGTGATAAGAAAGTGTGTGGAAAAAAGCAGCTGCAATGTAGTAAAATTGAAATTGGGGCGGTACCCCACCAATGCATAGTGTTGTTCCACCTCCTCCCCCCCCCCCCCGCAATTTACCGGAAATGGAATAGGGTCGCGCACAGTTGCACGTGAAAAAGTGCGGTGAGAACCGGGGAAGAAGACCCAGATTTCGAAGCGTGAAGACGACTAATAATAATCTTTATTGCACACACTCGCCCCACCTGGTGAGTATGGCAAGATGTTGATATAGACTGGGCACAGCTAAGGCTGTATGGAGGTCATGCCATAAGCCTGCCGAGATCACAATCACATGACATGTATATCACTACGGAACGGCGAAAAGCAAAAAACAAAATAAGAAAAGACCACCTAACTGAGTCTTGGAGGTAGTCAGAGATATGTAATTAATTGACTAATTTCAATTGCTCTTAACACTGTTTGACCTTACTTCCATGGCAGAGTTAACGTATTTCAGTACTTGTTTTATTACATAGTTGTCCCCATCATTGAAAAAAAGTCACGAGAAAATGAAATTTAATAGGGTCTGGTAGTGATTCAAATGAATAGTCTTTCAGTGCATTGAAAAGAGTAGATCGAAGTGGGTTGTATTTTGTGCATTTTAATATAAAGTGGGGTGCATCCTCCACTTCACCACTTGGGCAATAGTGGCAGATTCTTCTATTGGCAGGAATTTTGTTGTATTGGCCAGATTCAATATTAAGTGTGTGTGCCTTTATCCTTTGTCTGGTGAAAAATTTCTTTTTTTTTAATTGAGAAGTTAATACCTAAGTATTTTTCTTCATGAAAATTTGCCCCTTTAAATTTGTTATAGGTTCTTAACTTGTTGGGTTCCCTTCCTTCTCCACTGACATACTTAGACCATTTGTCCACATAGTTCAGGCACATTTTGTTGTACTGCTTTTTTATACACAATGTCATGTCCAGAACCCCAACATTTTCCCAACAACTGTGTAGGTCACATTTCAAAAACAATGATTTTATGTGTTTAAGCCAACATATTTTGTTCTGTTGTATAAGTAATAATTTTCAGGTAAAGATTTAAAGACCAGAGTATCTTCACTGAGGCTGTGCAGATGGTACCAGTATTTGGCTGCCGAGCACAAGCTGCTGATGAGTAGGGGAAAGGTGTGGAGCTCACCTTTTATAGCGGCTTTGCAACTTTTCCTGTGTACCCCCAGGATGAAACGTCAAATTTTCCAGTGGACTTGTTCAGCGGGTGAGTGTTCACAAATATGTATAAAGTTTTCCTCATTAAGACCGTGCAGGAGGTAGGGAGCGCAAATTTCACTGGCATATGTTGCAATGGGTACAATAAGGCTTTTCAAAAGTTTCATGGATTAATCAATGTTTCCATGAGTATTAAAGTGCTGTAAATTAAATAGCGCTTATTTGCTTTTTCTTTTAGTTTGGACATAGCCAGGTTAAAAGTGCTTGCAGCTTAAAATTCAATTCCTAAGTAACAATAGTTCTGGGCGATTTCAATTTGAATGTTTTTGTATTAGAAGACAAATTTTTAGGTTTTGAGCCGCCCCTATTGAATATGACAATTTTAGTTTTCTTGAGGTTAACCCTTAGTTTCCATTTTTCACAATATGCCTCTCTAACACAGTTTGAAGGCCAGAGGTACTTTCCGATAGGAAAACACGGTCGTCTGCATATAGTAAACAATTGATGGGACAAGAGTCAAGTTGAACAGGACTGCAAGTTTCATAAAAAAATATTTGGAAGGCCACTGAGAAATAAGTTGAAGAGACAGGGGCTTAGCACACAGCCCTGCTTCACCCCCACGTTTGAGGACATCTTTTCAGTGTTTCCGTATTTAGTCTTAATTGAGTAGGAAACATCCGCATACATGTTTTGTAACATGCCTATAAAGTTGCCACCTACACCATTTGCAGTGAGCTTGTAGAATAGAGCCTGACGCCAAACTGTGTCAAAGGCTGACTAAAGTCTACAAAACAAGGGAATAAGTATTGCCGGGGCATTCGGTTAATGTATTTATCGATAATAGTTTTGAGGGTAAGGATGTGGTCATGGGTCCTGCTTTTCCTCCTAAAGCCAATTTGGTTATTTGGGATGGTTTTATGTTTTTCAGTGAAGTGTGTTAATCGATCATTAAGTGCTGAACAAAGGAGTTTACTTACATGACTAAATACTGCTATGGCCCTGTAGTTTTCGGGGCTGTGGGTACTACTTTTCTTATGAATTGGCGAAATTGTGTTTATTCTCCAGTACTCGGGAACCTGCTCATTTACAAGTATTAAGTTAAACATTTTGTAAAGACAGGTAATAAAATTTGTTTACTACTTTTGATCATTTCGGTTTTTGATGACATCCAGACCAGGAGATTTGCTATTTTAAAGTTTAGATATGGCTTTACCCACTTCTTGAGAGCAAATGCTGAAGTTCAGTTCACAGAAAACCAGATCTTTATTTTCATTGATGTAAGATTCAAGATGCGGGTCATTATATTTGTCTGACTGATTAAGAAGTCCGTGGAAGTGCTTCCACCCTGTGATCAGCCTAATAGGGTGTTCAGACTTCTTGGATTCACGGTCCGACAGCTCGTTATAGATGTCCCAAAAAATTTTGGATTCCTATTTTCCAGGTTTTGTAATTGCGTTATAAGTCCCTGTTGAAAAATTTTCTTCTTCATATTAAGGACTTTTTTTGTAGAATTTACGTTTTTGTTGGTATAAAGACAACAATTGAGTATTAACATGATTAAAGGGCTGTGATCGGAGTTGACTGTATATCTGTTTAAGGTCTTTATAAATGACCCTGCAGTCTTGATCATACCAAATTTTTGCATCTTTTCTTGTTTTTGTTTGTTTTACTCGCACGGCTATGTATTTGTTTAATTTTTGCAACCTTGGCAGCTGAATAAAATATTTTATTAAGTTTTGCTACTGAATCATTAATGTTATTGGGGTCCGATTTGTGGAGCAGTTGCGATAGTTCGTTAATCTGGGTTTGGATTGACTGTTAGCCCATTGCATATTGAAATTTAATGTTGTCCCCCTTTGACCATACAAATTTTGGAGTTTCAGAATGAACCAGAACTTCGTCGGGTTCATACCAAGAGTATGTCCCAGTAGTGATAAAGGTTGATATCATGCAGTGTATGGACCATGGTATAAGGTTATGAACATGAAAATATCTTAACCTATGTAGAAGAGAATTATGGGCAATCATATAATCTATTACACTAGGGTTACCTACATGGTTATAGCAGGTGGGATGTCCTCTACGGACTCCTAGCAACCTACCATTTAGAATTCTCAGGCCAGACGTCTTGCAAATGTCCAGCAGTTTCTTTCCATAAGTATCAATATTTTCTGGGTCCATGTTATTACGACTAAGGGGGGAATCATGTATGTAGTTATCTGGTACTGGTATATGAGGGCTGTTGTCTTGTGTGATGAAGTCTTCTGCAAGTGCAGTGCGGGCATTAAAGCCTCCGCAAATTAGACAGTCACCCAAAGTGGAATAATTTGCAATGTCTTTGTCCAAAAGCTCAAAAATATCATCCTTTTTTTTTTTTTACTGTATTAAGAGTTGATAGGACTTGCATATTCAAAGGCAATGCATAAGTCAGACTGCATATGGAAAAATTGTTTGCTTAGTTTCAGCCAGAGAATTTCGGAGTTGTGTTTTGGCATGATTTTGATGCCTGGTTTTATACTGTTTCTAATGCACACTGTTATTCCACCATAGACTTTTTTTAGCTTTGCTTGATTTGTTCCTCGAGTTAGATTCAATAAAGTAGTTTTCTAGTTTGGGAAGATCAATTTCCACTTCTGAGTCTAAGTGAGTTTCAATGAAGCCAATAATGTCCAAATTGTTTACTTATTCTAAAAAGTCGACATCACTCAGTTTGCAAGACGTCTGGCCTCCAATTCGTTGATATATGCCATCTAGATTCCATGCACCCACTGTGATAGAAGAATGTACACTTGTATGCGACAATATGGGGGGAACCAAAATTATTGTGAAACCGGAGTGCTACCTCAATAATGATTCTACAAGTTAGAACAAAGTAAATATATACAATGAGTAGATGGACTAGAAATGTATACATATTACATGAAACAAATTATTTTTATTTTTGCTACACATGGATCTAAGTACATCCCTCTCCGAGTTTGGTGTTCAGTCAGAATGCACCTTGTGTGGATTTCTGATCGCAATGTGTCTTGAGTCACACATAAACATTCAACATATCATACTTTTGCAAACAGATCTGGATGTCATTATTCATATGGAATGTGTCATTGTTTACATTGAATGGTTTAGAAAAGACCAAAAAAAAAAAAAAAAAAAAAAAAAAAAACCCCCACATCCACATGACCACGCGAGACCAGTTCCGATGACTGGAATATGTGGATATATTGCACTCAGTTCTGAGTTTGCCAATTCTTGATTGCAGTCAGTACAGGCAGTTCCAAATGACATTGTTCATTGGTCACTTGAAATGATCACAATTATATTGGTTAGAGAGAGTGATATTATGTGTACCTTGACTAGTACCAGCACCTGGAATTACATACACATATATATCACATGGTTCTGAGTTCATTAATTTCTCAAGAGAAGCTAGCCATATGCTCCTAGTCCATCACGGGGGGGGGGGGGGGGGACTCCCCGGAATTTTTGGTGGGTAGGCTCCACCGAGGGTACAAAACCCGGACCTAACGGGAGCGGAACCAATGTGAAAATGGGGGGTCTTTTGGAGCTTGTATTGAAAAAAAAAAGAAATTTTACATAAAATTTGGTGTATTTTGGGGCAATTTGGAGACAGGAATTGAAAAACACAGGGGTCTTTGTGTGAGACAAGCGAAAAAGGGGGGGGGGTCTTTTAGAGCTACAAGCAGGAAAAAGGGGGGTCTTAGACAGCGACAAGTACCGAAAATAGGGGGTCTTTTCCGCGGCGCCTACCCGTATAGCAAGGTATAGGAAGTACCCCCCCCCCCCGGGGTCCATCTCCAGGTAACGCTTGAAATGAGTGAATATGACTGTATTGCACAGTTTTAATTAAGCAAGTGGATGTCACTGTATGTTGGTTTCAGGTCACAATCAACTAAGACAGTAGTTCTAGCGCTCAACATGGTTTCTGGTGTCTCTTGGAAGACGTGGTGCGTGGTCATCAGTGGAATAGTGGTCCTCACCTGGATCAGGATAGTTGCTCATGTGGTTCTCACCAGGATTATGATAAATGCTCCTGTCATGATGTTGATTGTAGGGTCTGGTTTGTCTTTGTCTTGTCTTATAGGACTGCCGCTGGTAGCGCGATCTGGGTTTGTGCGAGAATGAAGCCCCATTCTCTGTTTTGCTGTAGGTGTGTGGCCTATTTTCTAACATGGCCCTGCTGGGTTGGCTAGAGGTATTCCCTTGCTGTTTATAACATACGTGTGCTGTACCCGGTTAGGGGCATCATTTGTGCATTGCTGTCTTCTTCCACAACAGCGTTCTAGTGGGATCCTGGAACGCCTGGAATTTCACTGGTGTTACTAACTTTGGTGACAGCATGGACGTACATTCGCCACAGTGGTTGCCAGACGGGGAAACAAATGCGCTGAGCCTGAAGAAAGCAGCTGAACCTAGAGAGTCGAGCGGCTGATCTTGCGTGGCACTGTGGCATTTATCTGACGGGTGAAGAATCGTCCTCCCCCCGTCGGACGTTGACTTTCTGACAGCATCGGTCGGTGTAATTTTGTGTGTGCTCGACCTTCAGTCAGTGAGTAATTGTGTGTGTTGATCAGCTATGTCCCGTGTGCAGGGTCAACGTGTAGACTTTCTGAAGTCGTTTTCTTAGATAATTTTCAGTATAACATATTAATGTATTGACTTGTGATAAGTGTCATTGTTGTGACTGATAATAAAGATATTTTTACTTAATTAATTCGTCTGAGGGCGATCATAGGGTCGAACTAAAACGAGCAAGGCCACTTGTGCGCTTGTGCGAGAATGAAGCCCCATTGTCTGTTTTGCTGTAGGTATGTGGCCTATTTTCTAACATGGCCCTCCTGGGTTGGCTATAGGTGTTCCCTTGCTGTTCATGACAGACGTGTTCTGTACCCGGATAGGGGCATTATTTTGTGCATTGCTGTAGAACTGCAGTCTTCTTCCACAACAGCGTTGTAGTGGGATCCTGGAATGCCTGGAATGCAAAAGATTTGCATTGTTCAGCACAATCAATGCTGTAATCACTAGCGTTAGCCGTGGCATGCGTTGTGTCCATAGAAAGCGTTGGCCTGACTCGGCCACTTGCTGATTGGACAATCAAGCCAACAATGAAATGCATAATTAATTAGGGTCCGGGAAAAGTTCGGTATAAGTCGGTATGAACAGGTCTGTTACTTTGAAATTGTATATGGACACTTCTGGGGACCCCCAGACCTTAAGTTGTTCAACTGGTGGCGCTGCGATTTTTTCTATTTTTGTATGGATTTTCGTGCGTTTTTGCTATTTTCAGCTTCTCCAAAACCATCTCTCAGATTGTGCTGACACTTTGTTGATATGTTCTTTGTGGAAGGGTCACACAAGATTGTTCACTAGGCGGCGATGCTGTGGATCCCTGATTTTTAACGAATTTTTCAATTCGGGTACTTATTGGTCAATGCATACGTTCCTATTGTTTACTATGTAAATCAATGGGAATTGCAATGGTAGTTTACATTTTCGACCTCATCGCAAAACCCCTGTTTCACTTCATTCATTTCAAACTTAGTGGGGATGTGTCTTGAGTAGGTCTCTACCAAGTTTAATCAAATGGTCACGGTCCAGTGCTTTCGTTTTTTTTTTAGGAATTTTTTCTTGTTGAATTTACATGCCAATTGATTACCCTGCAAGTCAATGGGGATTGCAAAGGCATTAGGGTTTGGAATGCTAAGTTTAGAGCTATTTGAACGTGGACCTTGATGTTGAACATGATGGTTGCCTAGAGCAAAGGTCAGACTTAGATAGTACATGGGTGACCTTAACATCATTCCCAAGGTCACTGGGACCCAGACACGTGAATTTTACTTTTCACATTGTAACTTCAGATCTGGTGAAGGTAGGACTTTGATGTTGAACTTGTTGGTGGTCCTTTATCAAGGAAAGATTGAGACCTTAATTAGTGGCATTGATTTCATTCTCAAGGTCACAGGGCCACTAACATGAATTTTACTGGTCGCGTGATAACCTGAGAAATATTTGTACTGTGACTTTGATCTTGCACATGGGGATGATCCTGAATGAAAGTTAGATTCAGAATAGTTCAGTGACCTTGACCTCATTTCCAAGGTCATAGGGCGACTTAGTCAGCTGAGCGCAGGACAGTCCTCATGTTTAGATTTTTAAATTTTTCCTGCCTTTCCCTGATCTGTTTTCAAGCAGAGATGTTTTTATCCATTCTGTGATTATTGTTGAGGCCAGGTTGTGATATGGAATAGTTATGATTGTTAGTATAGCTTGCCCAAAGATGTGGAGTAGGTTGTGTGGGAGATGTAATAGATGCCCAGTTGTGGGCTTATTTTTTAATTGCGAGCACACGTTTAGTGCTTTAACTGGCAAGCGTGTTCTGTGTGGTCCATTGAGGCACATATAATATTACATAGGCGCATCATTGATGTAATAGAGCTGCATGATGGGCCCTTTGGAAGGGAAAAATTAGTAGCTGTGTTGCAGGGAGCGCACTACACGGGTTTTTGGACCCTGTGTTTTTGTTATCAACTATATTGGTAAATTTAAAGTTGTCGACCAACCTGAATTATTCATTGTCACTACAATGTGAGCTCATTTATTTTTGTGTGATTAATACAAATTTCTTGGTAAATCCTGTTAAGCTTAATTGAATCCCAAAAATTGCCAATCGAGGTCTATTTTTGTCAATTAAAGTTGAATACTTGTGCAGAAACAGTTGCACTAAGGTGTCTATTGTGCTTTGTCAACTTGGTCCTGTGCATTGATAGTGGACAGTGTATTGTGCTAGTCCTAAAGTAGGCCTATATTTGGGGTTGAAGCAAGTCATATGTGAAGTTAGAGTCAGAGTCAGAGTCAGAATTCATTTATTTGACAGAAAATACAAATACAAGATGAACAATACAAACAGTATGTAATAGATGAAACTGAATGACATGCTATTGTTTGTAGAAAAAGCACACACAATGTCAGGAAGACCCAAGCTAAGGACTGCTTGTCCGCTACCACTGGGGCCACCTTAGGAGAGAAATTACAGATGGATATTACCTTGCAAACAAAAGTCCTAGATTTTACAAAATGTATGAAGAAACATGAATATAAGCTGTATAGAGGATATTATTTAACAAAAAACTTCCAATAAAAAATACTTATCTATTAGAAACAAAACAATCTGGCACAGTGCACACAACTTCATATTGCTGCAAGAAATACATTTTTGTGTAATAAGATAGGCCATGATAAGAATGTGTATATATTTTTTCGGTGATGCACGGAGGGAGATGTCTAATAAGTAAAGGGATATAATATCTCATAAATTGTTCTGAAGTAGAGTTTTGCAGGTTTTGGGAGGTGGACAGTTTCTCTATTTCTTGTTTGGTAGGAATGAGTTTGCAGAGCGAGTGCAAAAATGTTGTGAAAATATAGGGTAACTGATTCTGTACATATCTGAAATAAAACTTTATAGCTCTTAATTTAAAGATATCGTATACTTTTAAAGTATTTAGTTTTTTAAACAATGGATATGTGTGGGCATAGAATGCTTCAGAGATATGAGACGCACAGCTTTTTTCTGTATGATGCATATTTGGTCACATGAGAAACCCCAAGCAAGAATAGAATAATTTAAGTGTGACAGAAATAAGGAATTGTAAGTTAGTAACAGAATACTTGTTGGAATATATTTGTGTAATTGTTTGAGAATTCCTATTACTTTATTTAGTTTGTTACCTATCTTATTGATATGAGCTCTCCAATTTAAATGTTGTTGAACTACTAGTCCAAGGAAGTCAAATTCCTCAGGTTTAGAAATTGAAATATTATTTAATTTTAAATCCAAATTAAAGTCAATTTTTCTTTGATAATAATGAAATAGCATATATTTTGTCTTTAAGATATTTAAAGATAATTTGTTTGCTGCTAGCCAGTTATAAACTTTACTCAACTCTAAATTTATATTGTTTGATAAATCCTGTTCATTAATGTCACTGCAGGAAATAAATGAGAAAGAACATAAAGAACTGACTAAGGCAGTATCATCTGCATACAGAATAGATTCAAATCTAGAGGATGCTGTGTGAATATCATTGGTATAGATAATAAATAGGAGCGGACCAAGAATCGATCCTTAGGGCACTCCGGTTTTAATTGATAATGATGCGGAATGAACTCCATCAAACTCGACAAACTGGAATCTGTTTTCTAGATAATTTTGAAACCAATGTAAAGCAGTTCCAGTAATTCCATAATACTGGAATTTCTTACATAAGATTTGATGGTCCAGAGTATCAAACGCTTTTGAAAGGTTCAGAAATATACCAATTGGTAATTTGCCAGAATCTAAAGTTTGGGTAATTCTATCTATAAATTCAAGGGGTGCAGTTTCAGTGGAATGCATTTTCTTGAAACCTCGTTGACTACGGTGAAATAAATAATTTGTAACCAAATACTGATATAATTGATTATAAATCACTTCTTCAAAAATTTTAGAAATCACTGGAAGTAATGAGATGGGCCTGTAATTTTCAAGAAGGGTGTGTTCATCTTTCTTGTATAAAGGTATAACCTTTGCAATTTTCAATTTATCAGGGAAAATTCCAGTTGCTAATGACTGATTAATAATGACAGAAAGTGGTCCTGCAAGAGCAGGAATTAGATTCTTTAAGAGTTTCATAGATAAATTATAACGGCCTGCGCTCTTGTTTGCCTCGAATTCTTTTATTATTTTTTCTATGTCTGTACAGCTAGTTTGCTTGAAGGAAAATATGTGTTCAATATGGCTATTTAGGTACAAAAAGAAGGGAGGTTTATTAGATGAGTCAATTTTGGCAGCCAGTTTTGGACCAATACTAGT
>OZ026613.1:88304068-88346068 GCA_964020975.1 Hermodice carunculata | reverse complement strand
GAAAAAATCATTAAATGGATTTGCAATTATTTCTTTGTTGGTTATTTTAGCATTATCAATTATGAAGAAAGAAGGGAAGTCTTTTTTCTTTTTACTCAAGATTAAGACAGTTCTTATGGTATCCCAAATTTTTTTGTGTCACTTTTGAATTTTTGGAATTCAGATTTGTAATATTTTTGCTTTAGTATATTGATATTTTTCTTCAGTATAGTATTGTATGTTTTGAGGTTTTGCTTTAATATGTGAAATTGAGGATCATTTTGTGGAGTAGTTTTGAGTTTTTTTTATAAAGATTGTCACGATATTTTAGAGATTTAAGGATGCCACTGGTAATCCAGGGAGTATTTTTGTGCTTATATTTATGAAATTTCACAGTCTTTCTTGGGAGATATTTATCTTTAGTTTCACATAAAATTTTTTCTAGAATTTAATAATTATTATTCGGGTTTGAAAGAAAATTATGATCAAGCATTTGCATGATATCCTTTTCATTGATATTAGAGTAAAAATGCTGAAAAGAACTGTAATTGCTAGTTTCAACCAGTATGTATTTGGGAGGTCCCTTTTGGTCCAAATGTGTGTTGAAACAAGTAAATAAAGGTAAATGATCTGAAATGTCAGATAAAATTATTCCTGAAGTACATTTCTTCTTATGATGGGAAAGATTACAAAATATGTGGTCTATCAAAGTTGCAGTTCTTTCAGTTAGTCTTGTTGGTAAGGTTATTTGTGGTTGAAAACTATTGCCAAGCATCATATCAAGATAATTAGTATATTTTTGTCTAGTATTAAGTTTGAGTAAATCAATGTTAAAATCACCGACAATAAATTTATCGGATGGTTCATTGGACATATTTTCAATGATTGGTGAGAAACTTTTAAAAATAAGTCAATTTCATCATTTAAATCCCTAGGTGGACGGTAGATATTGCACAAGGTAAATTTTTTCTCCAATCCATTTCCATAAACATCCAAAAACAAACCTTCCCATATTTTGTTGGGTGAATAGATATCTCTCAATGTGTATTGAAAATCCTTATATAGGTATATGAATAGTCCTCCGTGAGAACTGCAGGTGGCTCCAAGAGATATGGCAGTATTATAATTATTGAGATCAAATAAAGATAAATTAGTGGAATTTTGATCAACCCATGTTTCTTGGAGGCATATGGCACTAAAAGAAAAGTCTTGTTTTGCCAAGTTTTCAATTAACAAAACTAAGGAATCAAATTTAGCATTCAAAGACTGGATATTTAAATCTAATATCGAAACCGTATGTTTAAGTGGTTTGAGATAATCTGCCAGATCTTTTGTTTCAACATAAGGGGAATCTGATGCCATCGAAATAGAATTATCCAAGTCATCCACATTATTCAGCAAGTCACCAAGACAATTGGCAGAGACACCACCAAAATTCCTCAAAACCTTTGCACTTAATGTATCAGAAATCTGTTCAGTCATTTAAAATAGTTTGATGATATTTGAGCTGTGCCAGAGTTATATTAAATTTACCATTAGCATAGACTGAAACCCGACTGTGTCTGAAAAAAATACAAAATATTCTAGAAGACAGTACCATAGTAATAATACGTGCACTTAAGAAAACAAGTTACAAAATTTAAAGGGGATAAACACAAAGAACACAAAAAATTCCCCTTACAAGGTCATGTCACGGCTTTGGTTTCATAGTATGAAAAACGAAACGAGACTTGAGAAATGAGCATGTTCTAAAACATACATGGATATGCATGTAAGTGTCTGAAATCACTTAATGTATAATTGTCTAATATGTATGTGAATTAAAAACTACAGTGTATGCATAAAGGGAAAAAATGTACAAATAACATGATCATACAAAACTAGAGCTGCAGCCTTCAGATTTGCTAGATATCACAATGTGATGAGTTGTATACAAAATATAAGCTGGATACAAATTCAATTATAATGTGATGATTTATGCAAATCTATGAAGCAGTTTTCATATTTACATAAGAAAGACCGACACACATATACACATGTATGCATATAGCAATCAATCAATAACTGGGTACAAGTAAGAAGTTCAGGCATAATGTATGTTATCAAAATAGTACATAAATTAATATGTTATATACATAGTACAGAAATTAAGTACACGAATCCATGTATCTAGAAAAACCAGTTAGTAAGCTTAGTAGATGTATGATTGAAAAAGAAATAACAGTGTTTGCATCAGTTTTCATATGGAACAAAAGAGAGAGAGAGAAAAAAAGGCAACTTTCAAGATGTTTACGTGATACTTAACCACACAAACTGTTCATGGTCCATATGTATCAGACCTAACTGCCATATCATACTGTCCTTAGCAGCAGTGCATCATTTTCAGTTATTATATTGATATGTCATAATTAATTCAATTGAAGGTGAATACAGTGTCCAAATCAAGCTCTAGGTACTCCTCAATAATGCCATCCTTACATTTGTCTGGGTAGTAGGGGTCCTTCCATGGAATATCCAATTTCACATAGGGCCATGTCTTCAAATGTCTAACCTTCGCTCTCTTCTTAAGATCAGCAGGTATGTTTCTTCTATGCGCCAGGACATACTTCTTTAGTTGTCTGGTAACAGGAGGCATATCAGGCGAGATGGATACTCTCTGGTTGTCAGGTAAGGTAACGCCCTTCAGATGTCTTGCTGCTCCAGCTAGCCAAGAATTCCTCTGGTCAAGGTCTAGGAACCTTACAACTATGCTTGCATTCTCTTTCTGGCCAAGCCTGTGGCATGCTGCAAGATGCAAAGATTCTGCGTCACTGATGTGAAGATAGGTTCTCGCAAAGTCTATGCATTTCTGCTGTGCATCCTTTCATGTTCAGCAGCAGGACCATTCAACCCTTGGACTGTGAGGGACCACTTACGGTCATGCATGTCATTTTGCAGTACTTTCATGGATAGTGCAGTTGCGAAATATTTCAGCTGTTTGGCAAGCTTTGGCAGAAAGTTGTTGACAATGTTTTCCACTCTGTCACGGCAATCTTGCAACCCAGTCTCCAGGTCAACAATCTTATTATTGAGCATATCCAGCTTGTCGGACAGGCTCATGACATCAGATCTGAGTCCTTCCATCTCCTCTCTGACCACAATACGTATGGCATCCAATAACTTGGCATCGACGCCGAGCGAACTTAGTCTGGCCCTGGCTGTTTTTTCACTCATTTTGTCACTGCAAGCACTGGATTACATAACGTGTGTACAAACATGACCCATTCTTGGGGACAAAGGTGGGGCACTAAGCCTGCATTGTCCACCACAGAGGTTGCTTTGACCTGGTAGCAATTAAAGCCTCTCACGGTGCATGCACATTTTCAATTGCAATATAGTGTCCACTGGCAAACTTGGAAAAATTTCTGCTTAATTTTGCAAAAGTGTTTGTCAATATGAAGATGATTTTTAGTCCATATAAGTCTCTACATACTCACAGGTCAGCTGGACAAAAATTGTGAGTCAGCATATAGTAGAACTTGCATCAATCTTGACAGACACTGCAGGACTTCAATCTGCCAGTCGTCCCAACAGCTGGCTTTTCCCTCCTGAAGTGTATAGGGGTTCATTCGAAATGAGGTAAATATAGTTCAATTGTCTGTGTACTTGTGCAGTTTAGATAGGTCTAGATGAGTGATTGTGGCTCAGGGTGCATGGTGTGACTGCATACCTGCCCGTTTAGACCTGTGTGGTGATACTGTATACAGGTCAGTGTAGGGTCCTTTGTTGGATGTCACTGCACAGGGGCCCCCGCACTTAGAACCAAACATGTATGCTTGATGGTTCCAAATTTCGCGGAAAAAGGGGTATATTTTGAGCCTTGATGCGGTCCGCGAAACCGGAAATTAGGGGTGTTTTTCATGGGTCAAGATCCACAACATCTTAAATTAGGGTATGTTTTGTACAATCTTCACGTTTCTATCAAATAGGGGGTATGAAAATAAAAGAAGTGGGTCTCCACGACTTCCCCCAGGTGAAGGCTGTCAAGCTATGTCATTAAAAAGCATGGAGAAAATGAAAATGGTTTCACTCATTACAATTAAGTTTAATCCAGATGTGAATGTAACAACATCTATATGCTGCATAATGCAGATTTTAAGGCATGGACCACTACATTTGCATCCTTGAAGCTGCAAAATAGGGGTACTTTTTGAGGGTCAAAATCTCCTTGTTTTCAAAAATAGGGGTACTTTTCCAGGGCAAAAATCTCCTTGTTTTCATCAAAATAGGGGGTAAAATTCATGGAAAAATCCTGGAAAAAAGGGGGCGCATTTTAATTTATGGAACTATCATGTGCTACCACTTTTGTGGGGAATGCCAGAGCTGAAACAGGGGCTGTATTTTTGCAAACAGGGTGGTTGTACCCTTAACTCAAGTGTTTGTGGGCAGTAGTCCCCTCTGATATGTCTGATGTTGATTAGTTCTTAAGGCTTCTATGTGTTAGTAAATCTTTCATAAACTGAAGGTGTTTTGATCTGTGCATTTCCTTAGTCCTTTGTTTTTGTGTCTTTGTACTTCACTATTAAGTGCTGAGTCCTTGTCAGTGTTGTGTAGGTGATTATTGCGTATTTCAGGTTAATTTCACCTTGTGCTCAGTGCAGGTTGAGTGGTCAATTGACATTGAGGCTATGTAGAACAGAACATGCACTTAACTTGCACGAGACATGAACTGCACATGCAGAGAACATGAACTATACCTGAGCTCAACATGAACAGAACATGATACTGTACCTGCGCAAAACTTGCACTGCACCTGCTCTGTAGAACTAATTTCATTGTAATTGCAGTTTAATACATTCACTGTGATTGCAGTTTGGTATATGTAGGCCTATAGCATTCCTTGTGTATTGTTATTGCAATTTGGAACAATTTTATATTTGAGGTGTGCCTCGACTCATTTAAACAATACTGTTACATATAAGTTTGTGTGTGTGTTCAGTGTTATCCACTGGCTAGTGTTGACATGGGTTGGTCAATTTGGCAGTGTAATCTGGTTTTGATAAACCATTCTGTGACTGTCTACTGTGGGGAGATGCTGGGTGTTTTGTAGAGCAGGTCACTTCGCTGAATTTCTCATTTCAATGTGAACTTGTATTTACTTTCAATCACAACACAAGTAGTGGAGATATCTTCCAAATTGAAATTTTGCAAAAAAGACTGTATTACAGAGCTGTGGTGGTTAAGTAACTGTTCTTGCTCTTTTCATTTTGCTGCCTTTGGGAACGATGCAAGTTTGTTTTGGAACAGTCCATAGAGAAGGAATGTATTTTGAATTGGTGGGGAAGCAGGTTGCTCGTAACATGATCCCTTATGGGCCTGCAAATGGAGGGGAGCAGCCCAGGGATGAAAATAAAGGGTTAAACACCAAGGGTGCTGGGGATAAAATTACTCTCTCCGGTGTGGACCAACAACCTTTGGGAGACGTGGGTTGGGCAGAGCAAGCTACTGCCTTTGAAAGGAGAATACAAGAACAAATGTCATCATGGGGCCAGGCTATCCATGAAGATATGGAGTCAATGCACCACAATATGCGAGAAAGTTTGTCCTGCGATATCCGGGAGAGTATTCAGGATACTCAGAAGGATATGCAGTTCTGGCTGCTGAGAGCACAGTGGGACAGACAGGAAAATGCGCAGCATGGCTTGTCTAGTGGTTCAGAGATGCATGGGTATGGTGGATGGGATCAATTTGGTGCGTCTCAGCAGGAGTTACAGGCTGGGGCCCCACAAGCAATCTGGAGTTTGAGGACCCAGTGCATGAGATCCCCAGGGCGAGGGGTGACACCTCAACCAGTATCCAGCCCTCAGGCAGGCACAAGGAAATTTTGTGTCCCCCTCCCTTGCAGAGGAGGAGCCGGCACCAGAACCTATTCTGCCTGGATCAGTACCTCAATATATACAGGATGTTGACAGGCTAGTCAGGTCTCATCCCGGAACCCAGTTTGGGGATAGGATGGGAAGGTCAGGTGGTCCTTTGGGTGACTTGAGAAGTCAGTTCCCTCTTGGACCCCAGTCTGAGGATAGGATGGGAAGGTTGGGTGGTCCTTCGGTGGACTTGAGGAGTCTGTTTCCTAAACCTGAGAATGGAGAGACAGGCAATCCAGTAAAGCAGGCTCAGACTCCAGTTAAACAGACCCATCCTGAAGCTGTACAGTTCTCAGGGAACTCCATACTCTGGGGGTGCAGCCTGGCCCAAGAGGACCAGATGAGAAGGCACTAGGGAAAGGGATAGTGATGTGAGTTTGGGGCCCTTCCAGGACCCTCACTGGTCTGGTCCTGCGCCCCCCCAAAGTATTTTGGCAGATAAGCTCAGGCAGGCACTACTGCCCTCACAGGCAGCACATCATGGGAACCGCCCACAGGTTCTAGGATGAGAGATGGGGTTGCGTCCAGTAGTTTACAAGGAGTCCGGGACCAGTCATATAGGAGGACAGGTGAACAAAGGCAGGATATGGGAGAGAGCCATGAGGACCGGGGTTTTGTACCCAGGGGAGTCACGCTTCCCGCTTCCCTGGGGGAAGGGATATCTCTGGTCAGTCCACCCAAATTAGGTCTCAAGAGACAGGGACTTATGAGAGGGAACTTTTGTCTGAGGGTAGTGATGGTAAGGAGACCCTGTGGGCCATAGGAAATGGACCCCTTCCAAGAGAGGTAGCAGGAGAGGTGTAACTGACCAGGTCAGGTCATGGGTACATGAAGCTGAGGTCCCTCATGCTCTAGCATCAAAACACCCATTATAAGATGGAACCACAGACAGGGCATCTTTTGAGGTTCCTGTTGAGCGATATGCCTGTAGGTATTTGTGGTCAGAGTGGGAGACGTTGGATTGGCTGTATGAGTGTTTAGAAGGAGTGGTTGTCCGTTTTTTTTTGTTCCTTACCTGCTGGGATGATGGCCATATATGAGACCAATCGGAGAAAGTTGGTCGATAGGTTCAGAATCCGGGTTGCTCTGAGCATTCTTCGGAAGAGACTGAAGGAACTCCCACGGGCTAAACAGAGTATGGAAGAATATGCTGAGGAAATTCAAAGACTGGTTTCCTTAGCCTATAGTTCTGGTGGACCCAGCTGTCTGGGAAGAGTTGGGGGTTAATGTGTTCCTAAAGGGGTATAGGGAAAAGGAGGTTGCTTGTCTGGTCATGGGCCTAAGACTATAGCAGAGGCTGAAGACTTAGTGAGAGCTTGTGAATGTGAGTATATGTATATTTATGGGACTCCTAGGGATATGTATGTTGGGAAGCCTAGAGTATGCAAGGTAGCTTTTGCCAGTGATGAGGTGGAAGTTGAGTCCAGGGATGACTCCCTCAGTTGTCGGCAAGTGGGACGAGGGGAACCAAGCCAAGGCCCCCAGAATAAGTAGTTGCTTGAGGCTGTAAGACATTTGACACGAGGCTTAAATTCCATGTCACAGGACATTGGTTCACAGCTGACACAAGGCTTAAATTCCATGTCACAGGACATTGGTTCACAGCTGACACAAGGCTTAAATGCTATGTCACAAGACATGGGTTCACAGTTGACACAAGGTTTTAGCTCCCTGTCTAAGGACATGGGAACATTATCCCGCCATTTCGATGGGGTGCTAGCCACAAAGGCGGCAGGGTCTCAGGGCTTGGAAGTTAAGACTAAGACACACGGCGGGATGAAAATGCCCTATTCTCATTCCCCAACAGAAAGAGGTCATCCCCTTGTTGGGGGTGGTCAATGGCAGGGTAATCTTCCTCAGTCAAGGTCACCCTCTCCAGCTAGGTCAGGCTGAGTCGGGTGGTTGAGGCTCAGCGCTACAAGATTTAGCTACAGAAAGGCCACACATCTCGAAAGCTGAAGAATCACTGTTGCACCACATGGAAAGTGGCAAATCCCATTGATTAGGAAAGGCCCAGTGTTCCGTGTAGGGAAGTGGGACCCAGCCCTGATGGGAAATGTGAGGATGAAGAAATATGTGTACGATTTTTGAATGGTCCTTATACCACACTTTATGTAGAGAAGGAAGTGGGGGGTTGTTTTCAGATGGCAGTGATTGATACTGGTGCCCAAGCAGCACTGGTGTCAGACACTGTGGCAGGTAGGATAGGAGTTCCATCCCGAATTTTGGCTGAGTTGCCTGCCATAAAGCTCAGAGGGTTTGGATATGGTGATAGTGTGGATGGACTCCTAGTGACTTTTAAAATTGGATGAAAAGAAATTGAGTGGCCTGTCATTGTGGCCCCTATTAGGGAAGAAGTACTAGTGGGGTTGGACTTTTTGGCAGCTGTTCATGCCATTATAAAGGCCAGAGGAAGAGTTTGGGTGGAATGAGAGTTTATTCCTACACAAGCAGGGGCTGATTTAGAGCTGTGAATGATCAGCTGTGTGGTTTTGAAAAGCACTATTAATCTCAAACTGGAGACTGAGAATGTAGTGTGGGCAAGGGCAAATGATTCTGTTGGAAGTTTGCCAGTTGTCTTGGAGCCCATTAGTGTCTGCAGTGATGTGGTAGTCGGAAGTGTCCTGGAACAGGGTAGGGAGAGATTTCCTGTTAGGTTGATTAGCATAGCCAATGAAAAGGTTGTACTAAAGGCAGGCACTTGTATAGGGCTAATGACTGATGCAGAGGTCCTAGATAGCCCAATAGCACTCTGAGATCCTCAAGTGTCAGAGGGGGACACGGACCTTACCCAAGCAGCTGGTCTACAATTTGGTAGCTAGATTTGGAACCCCCCTGGAGCTCCATACTGATCAGGATAAGAATGTAGATGGAGAACTTATCATGGAAGTCTGTAGACTGTTGGAGGTGGGGAAGACGCGTACCACTCCAAACCGTCCTAGCTGCAGTGGTCTTGTGGAGTGATTCAATCGTACGTTACTGGAAATGGTCAGGTGCTATGTCAGTTGAGACCAGCGTGACTGGGACAAACATATCCCCCTACTGGCAGCAGCCTATAGGAGTATCCCCCATACTAGCACAGGTTTTTGTATCAATTGCCTTATGTTAGGGAGGGAAACTAGGTGGCTACAAGACATAGAGTTGGGAAGAACAGCAACCAATCGAGACTATGAGACACATCTAGGGTTTGTGGAGAACTTGGGAACTAGCCTCGAAGGTGCTTATGAAGTGGTGCAGCATTTCCTTCAGAGGACCCAGGAGCACCAAAAAGAGTGCAATGATGCTGAGCTCTTAGAGCAGTTTGAGCAGGGAGACTTGGTTCTGGTAAGGGACACAAGACGCATTGCTGGAAAGGACCTTTTCTGGTGGAACGGCGCCATGGTGCGGCTCTCTATTTGGTGCAACTTGAAAGAGGTCTATGAGTGCTACACCATGACAGACTCAAGAAATACACTGGGGAGGTCATCCCTAACTGGCTTAGGCAGATGCAGCAAAAGTTGATTCAGTAAACTGGCCCTTTTCCACCAGATTGTGCTATGGGGATGGGGAACCTACAGGAGGGAGCTCCATGCTCACAGGGAAAAAGGAAGTGCGTGAACAATGATGAGGCTCTCAACGGGGATACCCCAGAGAGTTTTTGCCCGGAAGGGCCAGGTCCAGAGGAAGAAACCCTCACAGAGGGGAAGAACTCGATTGCTTGCACTAAGAACCCGAACACATGAGAGACTGAACTGAAGGCAGTCTTACAGAAACCAAACATGTACCAGAGGATTCCAGGCCCTCCTAATCCAGTGCAGGTTATGAGACGGGGAAGGACAATGAGGGTCCCTAGTATTTACCGCATTGTTAATTCACAGTAATAGCAAAAAGTGCATAATACTAACTGAGTCTTGTAGATAACAGAGCATGTGATGCAATTTCAGGTGTAAATATGTTGATATGTTCTTTGTTCTTTTGTTTATGAATATAGGCGGCTTTACGGTTAGTATTTTAGGCTGGGGTGCAGGTAATTTGAGGCATCCTCTATGCTAGTTGTTTTTTTTGTGATGAGGGTTGCTCTCATTGAGTTAAAGATGTTGTCATGGTGAATAGGTGACACCGCTAGTGCACACCCTTTTTGGGGGAATTTGTGATAACAATGGAATTGGCTGCATGACTGAGCTTGACTGTCCCATCCGTGGGGTGATTAAAGTGGATGTGTATCATAAGTACAGTTGACAGGTCTCTGTTGTCAACGGTACTGGACTTGTATATGCAGAGCTACATTATTCTGTCGCATGGGTTGGTCATGTGTTTTCTGAGAGATATTAGGGTTGTTATTGTTAATTTGATTAAATATGACTGTGTAAATAGAAAGTGCAAAGATTGTGGTCATGACTGGAAGCGACTGTGTAAATAGGAATTGTTAGAGCTGTTGTTGTGACTAGAGGTGATTGTGAGAAGGACAGTTGATGAGATGAAGAGGGAATGGAGGCAAGCCCCTATTAGGGATGGTTTAATAAGTAAGCCCTCAGAGAGGGGTGAAAAGAAACAGCCCTCAAGGAGAGAGGTTGCGAAAAATGAGCCCTTGTGAAGGGATACCATGTATGGTCATTCCCCTTTGTGGGGTGTTGGCTGACTTGCATGTGTCAACATAGGCATAAGCGAAGTGCTTGGTGAATCAACATACAGGGTAAAAGATACCTTTATGGTAAGGGTGTTATGTATTCCCCCTTGGGTACGTTTTAATGGGCTGGGTTAGTAGTGTGATGGTTTGCATGTAGGCTCTTCCATGCGCTTGCGAGGATGCAAGGTCGGCAGAAGGGAGTGGTGTAGTAAAATTGAAATTGGGGTGGTACCCCACCCATGTATAGTGATGTCCCACCTCCTCTCCCCCCTGCAAGTTACCGGAAATAGAATGGGATCACCCACAGCAGCACATGAAAAAGTGCGGCGAGAACTGGGGAAGAAGACCCAGATTTAAAAGTGTAAAGAAGTGTTCTGTACCGGGTTAGGACATTATTTTCTGCTTTGCTGTAGAAGTGCAGTCCTCTTCCACTACAGCTTTCTAGTGGGATCCTGGAACACCTGAGATTTTACTAGTGTTAGTTTGGTGAGAGCCAGCCGTTTTTGCCACAGTCATATAGATACATTACCAGGTGGCTATTGTATGCCTAAACCATGTTGTTATTGTATGTATATGTTCTGTTTTGGCATCGGCTTTGCTTTTGTCCAGGAGTCCAAAAGTATTGGCGATTATTACAGCATCTTGTTAGTTACTTTGGCACATGTGTACACAAGCTACTGCATGGCATATCAATCTTGCAGAATGCTGAAGGCAAAGTCGAAAAGGACCAGTCCTGACGAGATGTCTCCATACAACAAAACAGAACTGGAAGACATGATCCAACAAATGATACATCATGTACAAACCAGGACCAAAGTCAGTCACGCTTCTCCCCAAAGTGGTGACAGTCATGAGTTGGCATCACTTGGGAGAAGGTATTGAGTGAATGGTACAGTTTTGGTGCCCTGGTGCAGACATTGTAGTCGACACCACCCTCATCATCAGGGAAAGGCCTGGAAATTACAGACATAATAGGGACAGCAATGGAAACCTTTTCCTTTCAGTTGTAAACAATTCTTTTTTAAACATGGTAAAAGTACATAATGCAAGGGGAAAAATCATGTCTGAGAGTCATGCAAGACAGGCTACAGGGTCCGCACAAGCTGAAGTTCTAGGAATGCCCATGCCAAGAAGCCCTTCAAAAGCTGATTGCCACCATGAGTCACTAGTGGATGCAGAGGATGCAGTAGCATCTGCCAGTGGTGCGGCCATGCCCTTTTGCACTGAGATCCTGAAGCACTGTGTGGACGACACAATAAAGAAGAAAATAGAGTCAGAAGAGTATGTCGATTTAGCATTAATCAGAAAGGCTATACAATTGGAGGATGAGGTACAGGCTTCGGGCATACCTGATATACTATTCAGTGTACTGTCAGGAATATCCACATGAAACTATGTCCATTTTAAGTACATTGACATTATTTGGGACATGTCCAAGAGGCCAAAAACAAAGCGGCAGATGTACAATAAGAGGTTCAGGCAATTAAGGGCAGCCTGTCAATACCTATGGCATCACATGTCAAATAACATATTTACAGGAGCTGTGTTTTTTTCTCCCACACTGCTTACAGGAAGAGGCACCAATTTTTGTGGCATAGGGGGAAGAGGAACTTCAGCAAGTGCCCCCCATATCATTTTGTTTTTGATTCCATGGTGGACAGTTCTGCAACTTCAGGCAGTGCAGATTTTCGCAAAACTGTCCACAGTGTGGGGGAAATCACAGAGCATCCTTGTGCCAAGGTTGTGTTGCATCCAGACGTGCTGTTTTTGCCAGACATAGTAGCTCCAGTCAGAGCCGAGATGCTTTTTAATGCTTTGGAGTATTATGATGAAAAGACTTGAATTTTCTTGTCTTAGGGCTTTGGTCAAGGTTTTAGGATTCCTCACTCAGGTGAACTTCCCAAAAAAGTACAAAAAAAACTTGCAAGGTGAGTTAAGGGCAGGGCATGTTGCTAGCCCCTTCCAGGGAGTACTGTTAAAAGACTTTGTTTTTTCTCCCACTTGGGTTGTCCCAAAAGCGGAAGCAGGAAAGTTTAGGCTGATACACCACTTGTCGTATTTCCCAGGCCAATCAGTGAATGAAGGAATCCCAAAAAGAATGCATGACAGTATCATACCACATTGTACACGATGCAGTTTTAATGATACAAAATTTAGGCCCGGAGTGTCACCTTGCAAAAACAGACCTTGCACATGCATTCAAGATCTGTCCAGTCTAGCCAGACAACCATGGTCTTTTGGGTTTTACATGGAACAGTCAGTTCTGTTATGACTAGACAATGGTTATGGGATGGGCAGTGTCATGCAAATTTTTTGTAACCTTGAGTACCGCCTTGCAATGGTTGGCCAAGAACCAGTTGGCGGTTTAGCATATGACACATATACTTGATGATTTTCCTACTGGCTGGATTGGCATGGCAACAATGCCATGAGCAGTTGCATTAATTTGTATCTGTATGTGGTGACTTAGGTATTCCGATGGCTCCTGAGAAAACGTTGGCCAAGATACCACAATGACTTTTGCGGCATAAAAATAGATACTATACGATTTGCCCAGAGACAAACTTCTTCACTGTGGAGAAGTAGAATTCATCTAGTTCACTTTATTGGCAAGAAGTGCTTTCTTGACAGTTGGTGGATTTTAGATCCTTGTCTGAAGCAGGAGACTGATGCCTCCGGAAGTTGAAGCTATGGAGCCGTTTTTGGTCCACACTTTATACAGGGCCCCTGGCCAGCAGCATGGCAAGTGCTCAATATTGCTATTTTGCAATTGTTTCCAATTGTGCTTGCTATCCATATCTGGGGTGCCAAGTTCTGCAACAACATAATTATTCATACTGACCATATAGCATTAATACATATTTTAAATAAGATGACATCAAAGGGACCTACAGTTTTGTCTCTTGTACACTCCTCTGTGTTGGTATGCATGTATCATAATGTGCTGTGTGAAGTGGTGCATGTGCCGGGACACCTTAATGTGGTAGTTTGACTATATTTCAAGGTCATCTGATTTTCAGTGGCTACACAGACTTGCTCCACACCTGGACAAGGAACCAACACAGGTACTCAAGTCTCTGCAACCCGAGAACCAGAATATTGTGTGAGTTCAATTTTATCTAAGTTTTTAGACTAATCAACTCGACAAACTTATGCATTGGCCAGAACACTGATGACACAGTCTATGGCTTTAACAAAATTGGCGTTCCCGTTTGGGCCAACAGAGATGGCATTGTTACCTATTTAAGTTCATATGCAAAAAAACAGAGCACTGTGATTACATATTCATCTGGCATGTCGTTCTTTCATAAAATTGCAGGTCACCCTGACCCAGGAGCATCATACCTGGTTTAAAAATCCTTGGAAGGTTTGAAAAAGGGATCTTACAGTGCTCATCTTCGTATGACAATAAGAATCACTATCCTGAATATTTTATTGATACAAGCGATACCACAATAATGTAATACCCCATATAGTTGTTTGCTGTCAAAGCAATGCTCACTGTTGTATTTTTCAGCCTCCTTCATATGAACTAATAAGCACAGAACCAGTCGCATACACTCCAGCTGGATAATGTTAGGTATGATAGAGAATTGCCTGGGTACATTTTAACATTGACATCATTTAAGTTTTCCAAGGGAGAGTCGACTCAGATTTTAATTACAGCACAAGAGGACAAAGTAATTTGTCCTGTATTAAATCTGGAAGCATATTTGGTAGTGAGAGGTACAAGAAACAGTCCATTATTTTGCCAACAGAATGGGATAGCAGTTAGTTGCAGTGATTTTTGTGTTAGACTTAGGAAGATGTTAACATCTCTTCAAACTGATACAACTAGATATCAGGCGCATAGTTTTTGGGTTGGTGGTGCAACATATGCAGCTCAGCTGAGTAGGTCAGATGCCGTTATTAGACAGCTTGGACGATGGAGATCCAATGTCTTCAAAAGGTATATTAGATACTGAAAGGCCTTGGGTAGGGGGTGGGGTGGTTGGTTGCACGGCTGTGGCGGTATACCCCCACCTTTATGGGCATCAATGCTAAATTTGCAGATAAATATGTTCTGGTCAAGAGAAACGTTTGGGTGAAAAAGCGAAAAGGTTGGTATTGTTGGTTCAAGTGAAGAATCACAAAAAAGTAATCGGCCAGGTGAATCCCATAAATATACTTAGTAGTGTACATCCTGCGTTGTTAACATCTTTATGCTCTGACGGTGTAGTCCAGATTAAAAGATCAGTTTGGCACATGCTGCAAATCAGGTGTGACGTAGCTCAGCCTCTGGACAGATCTAGGGATTTCCACGCTCAACACATGTACTGCCCTGTCCTGTAGACACACTCACGGTATGTGCTTTGATTTTCTTGAATATAAAGCGAGTTGGGATGTATTTTGTGCGACCTTGGATAAGGGAGATCGGATGCCGTCAAAAAGTATATTAGATAGTGAAAGGCTTTGGGTGGAGGTGGGGGGCATTGCACGGCTCTTGCGTTAGACCCTCAAGCTTTATGGGCATCAACGGTCAAGTTCCAGGAAAATATGTTCTAGTCAAGTCAAAGGTCTGGATGAAAAAGCAAAAAAGCTGGTATTGTTGGTTCAAGTGAGGAATCACAAAAAAGAAATCGGCCAGGTGAATCCTATAAATATATTTAGCAGCACACATCCTGTGTTGTTAACATCTTTATGCTCTGATGGTGTAGTCCAGATGAAAAGTTCAGCTTGGCATATCCTGCAAATCAAGTGTGACGTAGTGCAGCCTCTGGATAGATCTAGGGATTCCCACACTTGCTTTAACACATGTACTGTCCTGTCCTGCCGGTGCACACATACAGTATGTGCTTTGATTTTCTTGAATACGAAGTGAGGTAGGCGAGATTTTGTGCGACCTGTAAAGGCTGTTACGGTAAAGTTATATGTTTTTATTATGTTTGTGTTGTTGGTTTACCTATTCAATGTCATAAAAAATAAGACGTATATACATGCTCAATGTGTTAGAGATGAAGGCTCCTATAACGAAAGAAATGAGGATATAGGCTATACCAAAAAGAGAAAACAAAAACAAAAAAACAAACAAAAAAAAACGAAACAAAAAACCAAAAACAAAAAAAAAAACAAAAAAAAACAAAAACAAAAAACAAACAAACAAACAAACAAACAAACAAACAAACAAACAAACAAACAAACAAACGAACCCCCCCCAAAAAAGCCTGTGCTCAGCAGATCCAAGTTTGTCCCACAAAATCAAGGTTGCAGCTGAAGAGAACTGTGTTGAAGTTTAGCTGAGTGCAAATGACATTTGGAAGTATTTCTATGACGGACGACTGAGCCTCCTTAAAGCACAGCCTGACTAGTATGTCAGCTGAGCTGAATATTGCAGTGCCACCTGGTGAACATATTAAGAACTAGGAGACCCTAAGAGTGTTCCTGTGTGATATCAAAGCAATTGGGTGAGCGGATTTAGAGAAGATTTTCCAAGATTTCCCCCGAAAAAGAACAAACAAATTCTTCAACAAATCCATAAATCACTGAAGCGTGAACATTTGAATAAAACTGGTAGAGACCCCGCCAAGGTACATTCCTACCAAGTTTAAAGTGAATCTGGTAAATGGTTTGAGAGAAGGAGTAAGAAATGTGAATTAGCATTAGAAGGCCCATTGACTTAGTAATCAATAGGAAAAGTGCGTTTTCCGATAGGTGCTAGAATTACATTTTTTTTTTTTAAATGAGGAATCCACAGTAGTGCCAACTTTTTTTGATCCTCCCACAAGGATTTGGGACAGTTCTGGAGAAGAAATTGAAAATAGCAGAAGCACACACACAAAAAAATTATTATAAAAATAGAAAAAAATTGTAGCGCCACTTGGTGAACAAATTAAAAATTAAGACTCCCTAGAAGTGTTCCTGTGTAATATAAAAGCAATCGGATGAGCAGTTTCGGAGAAGAAGATTTTTCAAGATTTACCCCCCCCCCCAAAATAAAGTGATTAAAAATACAAAAATCCCTTGAGCGTGACCACTTGGGCAAACTTGGTAAAACCCTAACCCCCGTTACATTGCTACCAAATGTGACGTAAATCTGGATGACGGTTTTGAAGAAGATGTCAAAAATGTAATTGTGGACGACGGACGACTCGGCCTCTTAAAAGCTCAGCCTGACTGGCATGTCGGCTGAGCTAAAAATGCATTTTGAAAGTTGAATACAACTTTTCCCAGGGCGCCAGTATATCCTCCCACCTCCCACCTCTACTTCAAAAATGCTATGGTTGCGAGAAAATTAATTGGGTTGAATCAAACTTTCCCTGCTTCAAGTGCTGCAAATCCAAGAAAAAGAAGGAAAACCACGAGAAGACCGAGAAGACCGACCATGCGCACCCTACTGCCACTGCTGGTGTGGAAAAACCTCCAAATATAGGTCATTTATCTCTCCTTCGGCATTCTAAACTGAGAAGTTTCCGTTTCTTTTTGCAGTGGTATTTGTCAATACGTGTTTTCGTCGTGCATTTTATAAAATCTTTTTATCGAATAGAATCCGTAATCATTCAGGCATCACGGACTTTTTTAGATATAAAAAGAAAAGATAAGAGGAAACAAGCCACATAAATCTACTCGTGTCATGATCACAAAATAAATGCGTTTTTAAACGCCCATAGCAAAACAGAATACTCCCTGCCCCAAATGGCAAACTAACCGAAAATCTGGATGGCCTGTTGAAACATACATGGGTGCTTGCCCGCTATCTTATTTTGTATTGAAGTAAATACTTACCATGCGTGATCAATGTTACATAAATAAATTCAAACTTCAAACTAAAAAAAACTATATAAAAAAAAAAAAAAAAAAAAAAATCGATACCATTATCTGTGCAAAATATACCTTCAGGTATTAAGAAGCTACGGTTTGGAATCATCTTTCCATGTGTTCTCAAAGTGAAAATGTAAAAATCTTCAAACTACGGACAAATGACACTGGTTTAATGCTCACGTTCTGCTTGAATCACTCTTCATACAATCTATATTCATGATTGTAACTTATGATACTTAATTATGTGTGCACCAGATTATATTTATACACAAACACACACATGTATGTATGTATGTATGTAAGTATGTATGTATGTATGTATGTATGTATGTATGTATGTATGTATGTATGTATGTATGTGTGGTAACACCTACAAATGTAGGTCATTTATCTCTCCCTCGGCATTTAGAAGAATAAAAGTTTCCGCTTCTTTTTGCAGTGGTATTTGTCAATACGTGTTTTCGTCTTGCATTTTGTAACTTCTTTTTGTCGAATAGAATCCATAATCATTCAGGCATCACGGACTTTTTAGATATAAAAAGAAAAGAGGAAACAAGCCACATAAATCTACTCGTGTCATGATTACAGAGTAAATGCGTTTTTAAACGCCCATAGCAAAACAAAATACTCCCTGCCCCAAATATGTATGTATGTATGTATGCATGTATGTATGTAAGTTTGTATGTATATATGTATGTATGTATGTATGTATGTGTGTATGTATGTATGTATGTATGTATGTATGTATGTATGTATGTATGTATGTATGTATGTACCATATGGTTTATGTTTGCATTGTATCATAACCAACTTTTGATAAAGCAGTGTCAATATCTATGTCTCTGTCCTTAGCCTTATAAATCGATCTCCCAACACTAGCCAGGTGAAAGTTAATGTCGTTTACATTCGCTTTAATAAACATTAGATTTTGAGGTGGTTTCAACTCTATTGAACCGAAAGTTTACAGATATCATATGCATGGGAAAGAAGAATTATTTGCACAATATGAAGGAGGGAATGTTAGAAATAAGCTTTATAGTGCTATGTCTTAAAAATATCAAACATGTTTGAAACGATGTAAACAGAACCAAATTACTAGTATCCGGTTTTTGCTTCAGTCCAAAGTAAAGACCACAAAACCAACAAGCACTACTGGTTGACAAGGTAACCCACTTTAATAGCTTTAGTTCAAGAAAAACACATTTCGCATATTTGTCAACAATGTCTGCCGCAATTACATTGTCATAGATTCAGTGATAATGCATAATGGACCTCGCAACTCTCTCGAGGCGCATTGGTAGATTAGCCGAAAGGGGTAAATGGTCCAATAAGCCGATATGAATCATATCAGGTGTGAAAACTCGCACGTGGAGCACAGGGTTAATAATCTACCCAGGGCAAATTTCAGGGTTTAACCATTTTGTCACGTGGACATGATTCATACGATCACCCAGACAGATCGGGGCGGGGGGGGGATGTTCGTTCGACTCCCCCCCCCCGTGCGATACAAATAAAATAAAATAAAATAAAACTTTGGAAGATAAAATCAAACAGCTTGAGCTATTACCGCCGCTTTCAAATTCAATTTACTGTCTGGAGGTGCCTAAACGTTTGAAATCTTTAAACTGTACATACTTTAATATATAATCGTCCCGTTTCGACATTCATTCTCCGTGCTTTTAGGGATTAAAATGCTATATATTACATCAAATGCTTTGTCTACTCATGCTATACTGATGTTGCCATTATGGTTGTGACTTTAGTCCATTTTATTTTGAAACCAGCGACAGATGTGTCAGATTGCTATTGCAGTAAAGCATAATTATAAATCAGGAAGCCAGTTATTTCTTCTCTTAACATATACTGATATGTATCCCCCTTGTTTCGTTTTTGGTACAACTTCAGAGCTGTCTTTCTCTTTATTTTTTGTTTGTTTATGAAAGTATAATTTTTAGAATTGTCAAGTCTTAATCTATCAGTTGGGGAACATGTCAAAGAATCATTATGCTAGTTGTTTAATCTAGTGAAACATAATGAAGTGCTTTGAAGTGGCTTTTTGTGTGAATGAGAATAGGACCGTAAGAAAAAGGGCAAAACAATGTTCATGTCTTAAAATACTATGAAACTTACCAGTGTCCCTGAGTTTGCTCGTCGCTGCATCAGGTGTAAAATTATGAGACTGCAAAGTTAAAATTTGCTAACTTGCATATCCAAAACTTTAATTTTCAAAATTTAAGACCTATATCCCAATATGGGCCTAAAAGGGACAATTTGCAGGGCACTTTTTAGGTTATTGGTGTTTGGAACAAAAGAGCATCATTCTTGGAACTTCATACTGGATTTTACTGAAACAGATAAATTTAAAACGCGTGTATCCCTATATCTAGGTCTTTTATGTTGGCATTTTTACTCAATTAGCACAATATTTCGTTGATTTGTATGTGCCCCAATTGTTAGAGCGAGACTAAGCAACTTCAACACTGTATACTTTCATCAAGCTGCACCAAAAGTTGAAAAGCAGCAAAAATATAGATCCTACACATTTGTATCTTGATACCTGAAGCGACTTAGGAACTCGAATTTTGACTTTCAGAAGTCTAACTGGGAGTGTAGAAAGTACCAGTAAAATTATCAGATCTTTGTAGTTCCTTTCTGGTTTGGTTGTATCGGCTCTTTACGATTTGGCTTTCAATACATAACTTAATGCTAGAGGCAGTACAAGGAATCATACGGATAAAATAGACATTTTTCCGGTTTTAACTTTTATAGATATTATTTGGATCCACTGGCATCGCAAGTTTGAGAAACACAGCTCGCTAAAATTTACACCTACACTGTATAAATGTGAATGTTGCGAACGCAAAAAAAAATGTGATGAACCAACTGAGTGGGGCAGACCAGGGCCAGTAGAAATTCTGCAGCACTGGCCCTGCCACCCTATTAAATGTTTGGGACTTGTCTAACCCCGTATGCCATACCCGGAAAGGAAATATGAAACCTAATGGGAAAGCCCAGTTTTAATAGTGACTTTTGAGTGTCTCAGATATAAAAATGTCCATGTGAAAATAGTCTCAAATGCCAGGAATAGGCGTCTGGGAGTGTCGACTTTTAAAAAATGTCTGGGGGGAACCCCCGTTCCCCCACACGGTGAGCTACATGCCTTCGGCGCTCGCCATTCGAACCATCCCTTTTAGAAAGTCTGGATTCGCCCCTGAACGAGTCACTATTGCTGGTGTGTTGTGACATTGTACACTATACTTTAGTTAGGGACAGTTTCAGACAAATAGTACGAGAGATATCACCATCAGATAAACATTTTATCACAGAACAGCTCACCCTACAGATGAAAGCATGACATGACCCCGGAAGAACGTAATGGTAAACAACAACATAAACATGATTTTAAACAACTTTACTACATTTACAAGCAAGAACTTTTTGCCAAAACATTGAATAAAATATTTCTCTTAAGAAGTATATTTTATGTGTTAGTGTCTTTGATCACCGTTAGACGTGATCATTTGTTATGGTTGTTCTGTCTAACATGTTTACTCCCACAACAACGAAGTTGTGAGTGAATTTGGTAAGTTTTTAACTGTTTGTTGGCTGATTTTTTCAAATAAATGTAAATATAAGGATGGAACGCTATCCTTTCGATTCACATGGACGAAATGACTGACGGGGCTGTTGAGGCCATTTTGCGTGAGCCACTGACTTGGATCACGTAGTAAATGACCTCAACAGCCCGTACAGTCAATCATTTCGTGCGTGTGCCTTGAAATGCGCGAGTTCGATTCTTAAATGTGTGTACCCAAGATGGGTATCTGCGGATTGGTTAATATCTGGTAATTAGTACCTGGTTGCAAAATAGTCTTATCAGTCGATGCACTGGTATGCAGAGTAGAGCACTGTCGGTTAAACGGGTACCCGTTGGGTACCTGGGTAGCAGCTAAAAATTATTAACTGCACCATAAAAGAAAATGTATGGTATTTTGTCAAGTACGCGTATAAAAAATATTAAGCGGAATAATGTTGAAGACCGCAGTGTCTCGACAGAGGGGTATTAGCAACTGCTGTGCTTTCTCATGAGAGGTGGTATTTATCGCAACTACCACTGTGTAATTCATGGCGTTTCTGTTATATAGACATTCGATATATCTTGCAAGAATGCAATGTTCAGCAAAATTGCGAGCAGCAGTTTGCAATTTAGCATGCAAGTTTCGTCTTCCTTTTTATAATTGTTTGGAAAAACATGGCTAATAAATGTAATTGTATATTCACAATGAAGTGACAATCTGTATGGTCATTTCTTAACAAATAATAAATTCATATTTTTATGACACCCCCAACCGTAATTTGTGTTTCTCTTTAGAGGTGAGGTAAACTTTGCCTTTCTCCTATAAATGTTTATTGAAATGTTGTGACGCCCAATTTTCCCGCCGCCCCTCTCCCCGCGAAAATGACCTCCCCTTTATACTAATATGAAAATGTATTGTAAACATGATAGTGGTTTCATCCGGGTATGTACCAGGAGGGAAAAGCTGTTAACCCACTTGTGTAGTGATTATTAAATGTCTGATTGTGTTAGCTAGCTGGCAGAAGGCCACGCCATCAATGACATTCAGGTAAGCACATAGATGTATGTACTTAAGCTTTATAGTTGTCATTTTTGTGTCGCTGTATCCATGACTTATATTTTTGTGCACGAAAGACCACTCATTATTTTTTTCTGAGGTCAGGCATGATAACAACACGACAGTACCAAATGTAGTGTTACTTGCTTACTGCTTCACTGCAAAGGTTAATGAACTGGTATACGAAGCTGCTATGGGGAAAACAAACATTACCATTCGACAGATGTGTTTACAGAATTACCAGCTACATGAAATGAGCTTTATTAACTGCACCATAAAAGAAAATGTATGGTATTTTGTCAAGTACGCGTGTAAAAAATATTAAATCCAGCCAAGTACACACAAATGCAAAATGACACATAGCACAACACTTATAATACATTATTGATGATACAACATAGCATGTACACGTGAACTTTCGACATAGAGATACCCGATGTAGGCTAAAAAATTCGGATGAGGGGTTAATAATACAGGGTGGGAGGAGAAATATTACAAGGAGTTTCCTCTAATTTCTATACAAGATTTTATAAAGGATTTTGATTTAGAGATTAATTCTGTGTCTTGTGATTTCATAATAAATTTGCATTTCTCAAGGTCTGAATATTCATCAAAATCAACGAAAATATCTTTTAAGGATTGGAATAGATTTAGCCCGGGTACGTAGAATAATCAATAGTTTATTAAGAAATGGATTGCGCTCTCGAGAGTATTACGTACGGTACAGATGCCCTCTTCCAAAGTTAATTTTGTGGGTCCTTTATGTCTTCCTTTTTCAATGGCTATATCATGGACACTTACGCGCAACCTTGTAATATTTTTCATAACTTCAAGGCCCTGTATGATTTGTAAATATATCAATATCATTTTGCTGTCTTATATGCAGTATATGACATATTTCGTCAGGTTGGGGTATTTCGTTTTAACACATAAACTAAATGGCACACTGAAAGAATTTTCCAGCAGTTAAGCAGGTTTATAAACATCATTTATCGGTGGAAGTAATCAGATAAAAGCACATATCAACTTTAGTGTATCCACATTATGTAATGGTTAGTGTCCATGGAGCCTTGTGATCTTTCTACGCGCTTAATATAACCTAACAAGTTGGCCTTGTTTTAACGCCGAGTCAAATAAAAATTGATGGTACATTATAAACAAATTCAGCAAGAGACTCCATATGTTTTGTAACCATCATGTGAATTGACGTTATCAAAGCTTAATATTTATGCTTGACATTTTTACGGATTGCAGAATTTGTATGGTTCATGTAATTCTAGCAGCAGCTAGATCACATCAACACTTTGCATTATAATCTTTCCGTCGCTTATTACATTTATTGTTTGGTAATCCGGTGACACCGTCACATAGATATACACACATAAAATGTGGGACACACTAGATAAGCGGCGAGTAAAAAGATTAAACCTCTCCATCCTTATTTTCGCAGAATACGTTGATGCACATTTTTGCCAAAAATTACTTGCATTAATCTTTTTATGGACTACAGGATGGCAAGAAGGTGGATTCGTGATACCAAGGTTGCACTTACCGACAACGTCGCATGAATGAACTTTATGGGCTTTACCGCTTCAAATGAGGCAATTTGTCGAAGATACAAGACAATAAAGATATACAAAGTCAACAAGGATACGTCACATGATACAAGTATAGACAGACACGATATAATTATATAATTCATTCATCCGAGAACGAATGATAGGGATGAATAGACTATAGGTTATTCTGTGATGATATCAAAGTGTGTCTTCCATTTTTATGGTGGCGGCCAAAAATGATTCTGAAATTTATATTTTTTTTTTCATCGTCCAATTCTTCGAAATTTGTGAAGATTTCCTTTGGGGATCATTTTGAACTGTAATATAATGAAATTTATTTCCAATAGTCAGGGATATGTTGCAAATCGTTGACCAAATGCAATGTTTTTATCGCTGGTTTGTGTCTGATGGTTTTAATGGGGAGATTATATACACTAATTCTCAGTCGTGTAAAGCTTGTTTGTACGCTCGCATTTTTCATTATTTATGATTATATTTCCAATTCAAAACTTACTTTAAATTAGGCTAAGTGATTCCGCTAAATATCGTTACATCCAATAAATATCAATTGGAAGAGACTTAAACTGCAGCTAGCCATCGACATCTGCCTGTTGTCATTAGTTACATTAGTGACAAGCCAATATTTTATTTACTGTAATAAAGAATGAAGTTTAGAAGATGCAGCAAGCACAAGTACAACACAAGCAGGCTTTAATTTTGTTTTACATTTCGTATCATTGGATATATTTGTGGTTAGAAGTGTCATAATTAACAGTTTAATTCCGCCCTGGTGGCGTTGCTAATGACATGTTCTCCCCTTCCTTTGGTGGCTGGCAGGGAAGGAATTTACTGCCAGATGATGGCCAACTATTGGGCAAGTTGGGGACAGTGAACAGGGGCTCATTTAACAAGCGTCCCGTAGTGAAGGCCGAACAGGCAACATCAGAGCGAGTGCGCAGCCGACAATAGCATCTCAAGTATGCACATTTCAAGTAGATTATGACATTATGTACAGCCGCGCATTGCTTCAGAATGTCAATAAAGCCTGAAAGTGAAAACGAGTACGGTACAAAAGGTCCTATGGAAGAAAGAAGTTGCAACACTTGCAAAACAGCGAAGATTAATACTTATGAAATTTTTGCATGTCTGCTCCAATGTTAAATGCCTTTGAAGCCAACGGAACTAAACTTTTAAAAGTATGACGTTGAAGCTAGCAACAGTGAAATGGCGTCCACACGTGTTGCCCACTGCATGGTCAATGTTAGCAAGTAAAGTAACTAGATATATATATTCAATCAGGTTTACAAAATCGGATATTTTAGTGCGGATATTTGAAAATGAGATAAATGCAACAAGGCTTAACTCCACTGAGTGGAGGTGTCGCAAAAGTAAAGCAATCAATACATTTTACACAACTGGCTGCTGCGCGTAACGTTTGGGAGTTGTTTGGTTCACTTATTAGTTATGTCTACAGGTTTGCACTTATTTTGGAACTTTGGTTGCCAAGCGGCCATTTAGCGAAATTTGTCAACGAATCCATTCCCCAACTTTTTATTCAGGTATCATTTTATCAGCGCAGACTTCTGAACTTTCCCTTTGTGTTTTAGCAAAAACTGACTCCAGCTTGCACTGTCATGTTCCCCCTCCAACAGTGAACTAGACCATGGCGGCATAACGCACAACGCTGTGTTTGCATATATACGGACTACCAGTCTTTCAAAATTGATGCAATAATGCACACTGAAAGAATTGTAAGCGTTTCGTTTTCCAAGCTCAGTGAAAACACGGTGGATACACTTTCCTACTGTCCAGAAACTTCAAATATGGTGACATTATTTAAATTGTACGGACTTCAGATCAGACAGCGAAGGCTCTTGAGGGCAAGGCGTGTTACCCTCCCTCTTTTTAGTCATCTTACCAGTCAAGTATTTTATTGGAGTTTGATAAGGGTGTAGATAATTATTATACATGTGTAATTTATGTTACTTTGATAATTATATTATAATGCTGTACTTGGTAAAATATTAACTTTTTCATGGGAGGCTGGGGCATTTGACTCAATACAATTTGAGCCCAAACCAGTGTTTTGTTCTGTGTCCTATGCTTAGAGAACAATTGCAGATTTTTTTAATCTGTCGCGCGTGTGTGTGGGGGTGGGGGTGGGTGGGGGTGGGGGTTAACGATACAAGAGCACGTATCATGGCATAAATGTAGAATTTTACCTCAGCCGACTTGTAAGTCAGCTGAGGTTATAGGATGGTCCGTCATGCGTCCGTCAGATCACAATATGTAATCTCACGTTCTCCATAACCGCTAGCCACACCGTCTTCAAGTAGGATAGGGATAGTCCACCTTGCTTGGGTCTCTATCCAGTTTGTTCAAAAGGTTACAGTAATTTTTGGATTTTTTAAAAACTATTTTAGTCAGCTGACCTGTCAGTAAATTTGAGCTTTTGGGGTACTCAGTAGTCCGTCGTTGTCCGTCCACATTTCATCTTTTCGACTTCTGCTTTAAAACAACCTATTAGATTCCCTTCAAACTTGGTGGGGACGTAAGTGTACCTTCGATGGCGCTCTACCAAATATGTTCAAATGTTTACGTTCCAGTGATATTTAGATTTTTTAATGCATTTTGAGTTAATCATTTCTGGGAAAATCTTCAAAAAATCTACTTCGCTTTGACAAATGCTTCGTAATTGTATAGGGACACTTCAAATCCATAAACCTTAATTTGTTCAGGAGGAGGTACTATAATTTTTATGAGAACAAGGAGTTAAAATCGCGCTTCGACTAATCACTTTATGGCATATAGGGGCTTTGATAGCGGATTTATGGCTCAGGTTTAATTCATTTGTGAATTTGTGTGCCCTTTCCGCCATATTCACTTATTTTTTGTGGCATGAATATGATGACACAGCTTATCTCAGCACATGGACTGCAGTAACATCGTCAAATTAATCGCTCGATACCGCAGGCGCTCGTAATGTGCAGTCAGTCCATCATTCGCGCTAATAAGATGGGGGTGATTAGCGGTTGAGGGTGAACCTAGAATATCTGTACATGCAATGGCCCCCAGAGGGCCTTATATGCAATACAGTACTGTGTACTCGTCTGTGCAGTCAATCACGCCCTGGTATCCCAGCTTCTCTCTGATTGGATACGCAAACTTTCAGCCAATCAGAGAGTAGCTGGGATACCAGCGGGGATCCAGTCAAAATTAAGGCAGCCAAAAATTTTTGATGGACACGAAAAGCTTTCACGGAAACAATTTTGGTCATGTTTCGCGATTTTTGGAAATGAACACAGGATAAAAAGGCCTCATTTCAAGATTTTCTGTGTAATAGCTCCTTCTGGCAACGTAGTGGTCCCTGGACCACGCTTCCATCTTATTATCACGCATGAGTGATTGCACATCTGAAAATACAAAATTTTATTGCATGTAAGGGGGGTGGGGGGGAGCGCTATTGCACGTACATATATTCTAGGTTCACCCTCACCCCCATCTTATTAGCGCGAGTGATTGACTAACTGCACGTTACAGCCTCCGTGCGCTATAACATGAAACAATAGCTGGAAACGTATCTCTGTTAGTTTGATTCAAGGGTTATAGTACCAAATTTTTAACGGACTAATGTATCATTGTATTTGCAAGGTCTCCACAACAATTATGAAAGAACTTAGCAGAGTTCATTTTGGGTGTGGAGCCGGAGGAATTGATGCCAAGGCATGGGTAGGCCTACTGTGAATGACATGCTTAGTAGTAGCATTTAGCATCATTTTATTATCGACCATGGTAACTACTATAGGAACGCGGACCCAAAAGTAATTAAAACATTGCGTTTTCGTGACAGGTATTTTGTGAACATTTACTGTAATTGCTTTATTAAATGAACTAAACAACCATACATTTCTACGTAAGATATTAATGATGGTGAAGTAGAAATCCAGTGACTCATATGGGTGGTAACTGAGTGGGGGGTAAGTACAACAAAAAGAAAGGTCATCGGGATATATCAGATGTTATATCACGGCAAACAAACCATTTAATCACAGTAGCTTCGTTTTCACACCGTCTACTCTGTTATAATTCATCTTTAATAATTTTTGTGCGTTTTCGTTTCTCGTTACTTCTCCCAAACTATACGTTGGATCTTCTTCAAACGTGTTGGCAATGTAATTGTACTAGATCCCCATGTTTCACTACATAGTAGTGCTGTCATTTTCTGATTTTTAACTTACATTTTTTCATAATTTGTTAAAAATCTGAAAATGACTGTACCACGATCTGTACAAAGATTGGTGGATGTAAAGTCCAAGTCTACATGTTAGCAACAGTGATGATGATTTTTAAACAAAGGTGACCTTTTTCAGGTCACAGGACCACGTCCGTCTGCGTATGTATAAGGTCACAAACCTCTTCTTTTTTTCTTTTCTTTTCTTTGGTAAAACCTCACAATCTTCTCCAAAAACACTTGGCCACTTGTTTTTAAATTGCCCAGGGATATTGTTGTGTGGTTTTGTAATTTTCATTGATTTTTCCCAAACCACGGGCTGGTCAAAAGCTGGTTTTAAATGCAGCTCGACTCAATCTCCAGTAACGTTTTTCTCTAGGTGGGCCCACTGTCGTTTGTTGATTTTTAGCGAAGTTTTGAAATTACACAATGATTAAAAAATGCACATCAGTTTGAATGCCTTTTGGATGCTGGTCAGTTTGCGCAAATAGTCAAGCACATATGGACAGATATTGTGTATTTTATATTACAACATTGCCACTTGGCACGTTTGTAGATCTGATTAAGCTCTTTCAATGAAGGGAAGTGACACGCGCCTGCCCGATCAGACACCCTTAAATGACCAGTTTCCATGGCAACGGCATAAAAAATCCTAAAAGTAAGAAAATTTGGATAGCTTTCTAATATGTAGACATATACCAACGCGGATATCACATCGAAGCGTCATACTAGTTTTGTTATTTAAATTAACTTACTTGCATCACAATTGAAATTAAAAATGACAAACTTAACCCATGGCATCTTTCACAGTATTGTACCCAATTAACCCCTGCTTTTGTCAGTCCACACAAAAACAAAAGGTGATATAAGCAACAATTTGCATGGCCATATATCCCTTCCAAAATAACAATACCAATAAAAAATTCACAATTAGTTTTTTTGTGAGAATAATCTAACAAGTTTACTTGCAATTGTGACTCAAGGACTTACTTTACATACATATATATATATATATATGTGTATAAATATGATGCTGATAATGTCATGTCTGTCTACTCATACTGACCTTAGCAACTTCATGCTGGCCTCAGCAACTTGCCAATTTTTACTATTTCTTCTATCGCTATTTTGTAGGACAGAAATAACATTAGCAACATTTTATTTTGGGGGTTCACTTTTCTTTTCATTTGATGAATTATGTTAAAGAAAGTGTTGCTAATGTCAGTTTACGGAATTTACGATGGACGTGACATTGGCAACACTTTATATTGCTATGCTACACCTGTTGCTAACAGCAGTAAGACACACACTTTGTTGCGAATGTCAGTTTTTTTGTCTTGCTGACATTAGCAACAAATGATAAATTTCAACTATTTTCTTTGAAAAAGAAGCCTTAAACTTAAAAATGTTGGTTTTCTCAAAAAAAAAAAAAAAAAAAGACAAATATAGTATCAAAGTAATAAAATTTGGAAAAAATGGCATGTTACAAGCTTTTTCAAATCATACACCCATGATTTCAACATATAAATTTGTTATTTTTACATGTGAAATGTTGCTAATGTCAGCTAGGACGGATGAGGACAGAAATTTAGGTGATCTTTTGGGTACATTACTTTACATGCCCCATGCATCTAAATTTTGGCACAGAATTTGATTCTTGTAAACATATTTGGTGATCAAAATGGGCACACAATTAAGCAAAACATGAATAATTTGGTGACTTGCAGAATGGTGCTTATCGTTAAATCAGATGAAAACTAGAGAGAATTTGCTTCACAGCAAATCTGTGTGGTACAAAATGTTCAAGTTTGAAATGTAACAGGCAGCATTTAGAATTATATCTCTATCTATATTAATTTTGAACATACTAAAGTTTTGGTTTTTTGAATGCCACCAATTTGCATAATTTCAATTGCTAAAAATCTGAAAGCATACCCATTAGATAACCCATGCCCGCAATTATATAGGTAACATTTGGAATCATGTCTATCTATCATCTACAAATCTGAAAAGATATACATTAGATAGCCCATCCTCGCAAACCTTTAGCTAGCATTTAAAATTGTGTCTGTATCTGAAATAGTTTTGAAGATTTATAAGATTGAAACTTTTAAGTGCCCCTAATTTGCATAATTTTGGATATCTTGACTAAACAACACAATATGCACAATTTCACTGCCAGCTAAATCATCATAACAAATTTTGTATTTATAGGTGTTGCAGTGTCCGAAAAAAGCAGGGAGGGAGGGAGGGAGGGGGGAGAGAGAGAGAGAGAGAGAGAGAGAGAGAGAGAGAGAGAGAGAGAGAGAGAGAGAGAGAGAGAGAGAGAGAGAGAGAGAGAGAGAGAGAGAGAGAGAGAGAGAGAGAGAGAGAGATTTATAGCAAAATAATTCATGATGTAGGTCCCTGATCAATGTGCTGCTGTTGTTGCATACCCAGGGCCCTTGACAAAGATCCTAGGCCTGACAGTTAGTGAAGGAGAAAAATGCTGCTGAGAGCATGGTCACTCTACAAGGATGTAAGCCTCTCCCCCTCTCCCCCTCTCCCCCACAGCTGTGCAGACATGTTTGTCCAGTGCTGAGGCAGTGAGCCCATGAGGGTTGTCCACCTCTGCACCACTCCATTCCACCAGCCTCAGTTCAGCACTGTGAGGCAAGCTTGCATATCCAGTGGACCCTGTCTAAAACCCAATCTCCAGCCAATCAGCAGTGGGCAGAACTATTTTGTAGCCACACTGAACCCAAACATGCATTTCCTCAACAGGACTTGCGTAGTGATTTATGAGCTTTTTTACATAAAATGTATTGAGTGATGATTGTTCCTTAAAATACTTCAACATGTGAATCTGACTTAATATCGTATATGATTCATGATTAAAGTCCACATAATTTTGTGTCAATGTAACAAAATAATTTTATATTCAACACAATGTGCCCCCCTTCCTCCTTGCGCAATAATATGTTCAGAATGTTTACATGGCAAAAGAGCTTAAAACTTGCAACATTTAGTCGCACTTGCCAGAAATACTGACCATAAATGTTGAGACTATAGTGTTCTTACATATGATTTGACTAGACTTGGTTTTCCTTAGATAACAAAATGTATCACTTTGTTGCTAGGGAAAGGATCTTAAAAATGTATGATTGGACCTGCTGGACAATTCCTATTTTTCTATTTATGAAAAAGTAACATTTTTTTTTGCTTTGGCAGATTAAACATCATAATAGCCCCCATCACACCACATATAATGATGTACATTGTGGAGCCGTACAAGTGTTACAGTCTCTTAAATGACATTGTGTATTTGTGTGTCCCAAACTACCACTTGAACATTCTATTGAATCTGGAGGTGGGCCTGACGGCCCGCAAAAAGCCTACAACTTTGGTTTATGCTTCATTGGATGCGGCTATGTCACAAACTTACAGATTAAAGTTGGAATGGCACCTCCCTGTATTCTAGTTTTGAAGTTATCTAAGATTCATTTTTGTGTATTTTATTTGTATAAATCTAAATTGTATCATTTTGGATCATGGTTCATTGGATGTGGCTATGTCAGAAACCCATAAATTGAAGTTGAAATGGCATCTCTATCTTTTATAGTTTTGTAGCATTTCAAGATTTAATTTTGTATCTTCACCTAATTTGCATAAATTAAAATCTGACGACTTTGGTTCATGGTTCATTGGATGTGGCTTTGCCAGAAACCTATAAGTTGAAGTTAGAATGGCATCTCTATGTACAATAATATTTGAAATGTTCAGCTTTTAAATTGTTCAATGCCCCAAATTAGCATAATTTGAAATACTACAACTTTGATTAACTGTCCATTATATTGGCATTCGATACAAACCTATGCATGCACATTGAAATTTTGTGTCTATCTCCAATAGTTTGGAAGATATGGACCTTTTTATAATTGCTCCAAATTTGCATAATTTTCAACATCATGACTATTCCAAACGACATTTACCTTTTTACTGGTAGGTCAGTCTCCATGACAAGTTTGGTGATTTTTGGAAAAAAAGTGTCTGACAGAAACTTCGGCCAAATTTGGTCCTAAAGAAGAAAGAAAGGAAGAATGAAAGAAGAAAAGAAAACGCAATTATTGGAAAAACAAAATATCTGCGTTGGCACCCAGACATGAAAATGCAAGATGTACATCAACTCTTGTGTCAAACGTTTCTATAATGCAAGTGCTACAGTGTTTTACTTGTGATATTTTGAAAAGAAGAATTGTATTTTATTTAAGACTTTTGAAACACACACACACACACACACACTCAGATATACGTATATATATTTATTTGTGGATGTGCTACAATGTATAATATCAATGATGAGCACAACCAGCTTTAAATGAAAACAGCTCATTACACTTAAAATTTGATGTGTAGCATTTACAGCATCCTTTGCATTGAGTCTTGCATCCACATCAAATAATTTCTCTGCATGCAGCTGAAGCTTGCGGCAGAGTCCTCCAGATGGGAGACCAATTCCATGCTCATATTTCCATCTCCAATCTGCTGGACATGAAACAGGTACCAGTCTTCATACATGCTAGCAGTATGGACCTTAGAATGTGCTGATACAAACCCTCAAACGTTGGTTGAATGGCTTCCATACTTTGACTACTGGTGGATAAATCTCGTTGTACTTCATCACATGAAACCATGCTGTATGTTCTACAGTACACTACAACAACATCAATCCCTCTGACACAGGTTTCTATGACCTGTTTTGGCTTGTATTGCAGTGTCACAAAAGCATTAGCAACAGCATGCCCCATGCTTCCCATCCTGTCTTTTTTGTATTCCGGCAAAACTAGAAGTTGTATCACAACCTGTCAACGCATAGAATAAAGGTAATGATTTTCAAATCAATTGACCAGGTCTGTTTGCAATTTCACAAATAGCATTGCTCTTGCTACTGCCTTAAGGGTACCCTCCTTATACATATCCCAAACGATATCCAATTTCGTGCAATTGAAAGCTTAGTACACAATATATGACACCAACGCATTGCTCGCACAGTTGTTAAAAGTCTGCACCTGTTAGAGAATCATCTGAACAAAAGCTGGCCCATCTAGCTCTTTAGCATTAGCAGGTGGTGTGGTACTACATGATGTGCTACAATGCAAGAGCAGATGGTTTACGAGAAAAGGCTTCTGACTCTCGGCCATATCTTCGTCGCGTCTTTGTGTTGAAATGTACATGCCAGGCAAGAGTGTCCTATCTGCCTTCAAAAAATCTAAGACAGAACTTTTATCTTACTGCCTTGTCACTTCAGGGCTCGAAAGTGTGGCAAGACTATTCTTGTAGGGACTTGTTGGTTCAATATATTTTTTTTTATAGAAATAAGCTTAATAACACAATTTAATTGGTAAAGACCACGTTACAAGACTTCGTTTCATACTTCGCTTTTCAAGTTAATGTTCAAGATCTACAGTTGTTTTTTCAAGTTGTATTAGATATTGGATTTTTAGGTTACCATGGAAACACGTCATTTTGGGCATGTTTGCACCAGTTTACAGCGTGTCTCCGGCCCTTGAATTAAGTAGCATATGCCCAGGTATAAGTGTGCAAAGCGGCTTGCGGTTAACACAAACTGCACAAACTCGCCCCATCATGTGCTGTATCCCCTAGACTAACATAAAGACCTACCTAGGTGGCAAATATGGCGGGCTGCTGAAATGGGCACTTTGGGTGCAATAAATACAATTGAAGTATTGCAGTATGCAAACGTGCGAGATGAACGACTTATCCTGGCTTGTACTCGGTTGTATGAACTGCTTCGTGAAGAAAATACTTTGGAACAATCTTCAAAAGTATGTTTTATTATCACTTGTAAGCGAAAGTCAGTCAACAGCTGAGAGTAATCTAAAGGTAGTTTACTTTGAATTTTCTAACTATTACACTCTCAACACAGTTGTGCATCATGCTTGTATCACAAGAGGGTCATTGGAGTGATATGCCCATAGGTTTACCCAGCACACACAGGGCGTTGCCTCAGTTTGGAATTAACATGTAATACATCTCAACATGACTTAAGATAATTCCCGTACACTGTGTTTGAAGCAGCTCAGCTTCGCCTACTTTCAGAAAACATGGCAGACATCAAGGTACAATACAACAAATTAAGTGCCAATTGCGGGCTGAAGGTATCCAACATATGTCTTGGAACTATGAACTTTGGAAACGACACAGTGAGTATGTTTTGTAAAGAATCACACACACACACACACACTACACACACACACACACACACACACACACACACGTACACACACACACACACACACACACACGTACACACACACACACACACACACACACCTACACACACACACACGCAACAATAATGTCACTTGTATTAAGTATATATAAACGATAAAAATGAATTGATTCAGTGGCAGCCACAGTAAAGAAGAGCTGCCAAGGGACTTAGTAATACAAGCCTGCCTACTTTGTGCATGTATGTGTCAATCGGGTTTTCTTGTTCCTACAGATAGTTATCAAGTTATCACTATAGGGGAAATCGGGGCACCTCGACCATAGGGGTACATCGAGCCAGTGTCCTAGATGCCTATGTGTTTTTTTTCTCTACACAAGCTTATTCTGCATGAATCGGGTTTTCTTGTTCCTACAGATAGTTATCACTATAGGGGAAATCGGGGCACCTCGACCATAGGGGTACATCGAGCCAGTGTCCTAGATGCCTATGTGTTTTTTTCTCTACACAAGCTTATTCTGCATGAGAGCTGTCAGTTACAGTGAGGCAACAACATTCTATAACATGGCAGCCTGCAAGCGAGCAGCAAGTGATATACTTGTTTGTGAGCTAAAAACTTTATATCCATTCTCCTCTTTTTGAGTACTGCATAATGCAACTTACCTGTACCCATGTTTAGTATCTGTCAATTTTAATATATGTTTGTCGAGATGCGTGGTAAACATAAAAGTAGACACGATCCTTCAAACAAAGTCCGAAAGGGCCCTCTTGACCATCTTCTCTGTATACTTTGAACGAAGGTCATCCTTATTTGGATGTACAGTTTTCACAGTGAAGTTGATCAAATGTGAGAAACAACGGACAGTTTATGACATTGCTTCAACAAACGGTTGTCAGAATTAGTACTTTTGTTGGTAGCAATAGATACACAGAAGATTAATTAGACATGCCGTGTGTCTAACATATGGCCACTCTACATATGCGGTAATTATCCCAGATGATGTTCTAATTTCCGAAATTTAAATGAAAAATATAACAAAATTATGATTAGAAGTAAGCATCTGTGAGAATAATGTAAATAATAATGGGCTTGATCCAACCCCTGTACAATACTCCATATTCATTACGTCTATTGTTAGTGTCCTGGCCTGTGGCTGTGTGTGGTACTTACTGACCTGTTTGATCACAGAAACAGGTACAGGGACATTACTGATAAAATAGAAAACAATGGATTTTCTTCTTATTTGCCAAGGGCCATTCCTTGATATGACAAATCATGCTGTGCTTGAAATGTGTTCAGCAAGTCGAGCTCTCCTACGATTTTAGTGTTACAAAATTAAGGTCTGTTTCATGTTGTGCAGCGAATAATAATTTGGGACGTGTGTCCTTTTTCGTTTGATTTAAAAAAAAGTACAGGTCAATCATAATCAAACATATTTACACATTTTTCCATCTGAAAATAAAACTTATCGGTTGAGACAAACGCTCATAAACTGAAAACCTACTTTGGTATGCAAATTAAAACAAAAATATCCGCCCCTAATTAATGTATTCCCATTTGGGCTCCCATCAGCATCCTCGGGGCTGAGTTTTTCTGTGTGCCTTATAATATCACGTGTATGTCGACGCGCCCCTGTTTATTTGCCTTTTGTATTGTGGGTCCTGATGCGTCTCTGTTGTTTTATTGCTCACTAATATTGATAACTTTTAATTTTTAGCCACTGTATTACTGATACATAAAGTAAAGCTGATTATAATGTACCTGTGAAAACAGTTTAAACAGTGTATACCCCAGATTCCTAATCCCTGAATTTTGTCTAAAAATACCGTACCGTTGCTGTACATGTTCTGATACGAGCTTTAAACACTTTGTGAATGTTTGGTAATGTAATTTTCGAATGCCGGCATGTGATTCTATGAACCTGTTTAGAACTCTGTATTCGAATACTCAAAGTCTGTTTTTGCATAGCCCATTTACATATGCTCATGATATGAACCAAAACTTCCAATGAAAGAATCTATCCTCTGTGTTTGCCTTATATTGTGACGCTAACAGCAACAAAACATGCAGGACTTGAAAGACTATCAAATACCATTTTCGAACCTAATTATATTTGTTCTATATTTAGATGTCATATCTGCCAGGTCTTGACCAAGAGAAGTCCGTTTCTCTGCTGAATAGATTTGAGGAACTTGGAGGTAATTTCATTGATACAGCCAACATGTACACGAAAGGAGATGCTGAGAGCATAATAGGAAAATGGTTAAGCAGGTAATAAATTATATAATCGACAAATAACAGGCGGCCAAACGATGAGTAACAAAAAGCAGTAGAAACAAAACGTTTTGCAAAGCTTGTTATTAGTTTTAGCGATGATTAGTGCCACTGTATACAGGTCTGAACGTAATACACCATCATGGCAAGTTAAATTCACGAGTCAATACGCATGTCGTCATAGTTTATTGCTTTCAACTGGCATATATCACCAATAGATGACGCCACCGTCACATGGGAACTTAAAGAATGGCACACCATGTCCCATTGGCAAGACAGACTGAACAGGGGAGCCAGGTTTGTATATGCCCAGGTAGCTTCACCTGTACTGGTTTGTTGTTTGCGGAAGTGCACTGGTAGTTCCATCTGGTGTTTTCAGACGACACCATTGTTTTCATAAGTGCTCATGAAAGTCATAATAAAAGTAACTTTACAAAAATGTGATACAGAATACGAAACAATTAAACGTTACGATTCAAAATATAACATGTGATGCAAAAGTAGGCTACGCTCTTAAAATTATCACAACTACAATTCAAAGGTAACTATGTGAAGTAAATCCGCTTAATTGTTTAAGTAACACACTCATGAATGAATAAAATGAAAACATTCAGCTTCCTGAACATTTTGAGAGTAAAAACCACACTTCATTGTTTGATGTGAAGAAACAGTTTCGTACTGTCGAATTTCACGATTAATCTTTGGGCACAGTAATAGGCTCCCCTAACTCCAACGTATATAATCTATACACTATTGTCTGGCACTATAGGTTATTATTATGCCTTTACTTTACCCCAGCAAGGAACGGGAAAAGTTTGTGGTGGCAACCAAATGTCGCTCTCAAGTTTATCCGAACGATCCAAACGGCCAAGGATTGAGTCGAAAACACATAATTCGAGCATTGGAGGACAGCCTGAAGAGACTGCAGACAGACCATATTGACCTCTATCAGGTAGTATTCTGGGATAGTGGTACAGCTATGGCGACTTCATAGGTAATGAAGTCTCAGAGTTACACTATTGGGTCCACCATATCATACAATCTAAAAAACAGGAGTGAGTCAATCCTGATGATTCAAATCGATAGACAGATGGACAGACTACAGACGTAAACATGGATATAGAGAGAAAAAAAAACAAATAAATAAGTAACTAAAATAAATGGTATAACCGAGACCAGCAATACTAAAGACTCATATTGCTCCTCTCAGGCATAAAGTATAAAATAAAGCAAACCAAGGCTAACCACATAACACTATACCACGCCATACCACAGCATATCACACCATACCAAAGCTAACACTGGAGCAAAGCAAAGCTAAGTAAAACAAACAAAACAAAACAAAACAAAACAAGCAAAGCAAAGCACATCACACAATACCACATCATATGAAACCATACCAAAATCAAACTATACAAAAGACGGCAACAAACCACGCCTAACCTGACAGAACCACGCCAAATCAACCAAAAACCACTTAATTAGACATTTTCAGACATCGACATGCAACAATTCAATAACAACTTTGATTAAAACACTTTAGCTAGCCGTCAAGCATTATTCTTAAAAACTTTATCGGTGGTTTCATTTCACTCTAATTGATTAGGTTCACTGGCCAGACCCGGACACGCCCATAATGGAGACCATTCGCACCCTGGAGGATCTGGTGCGCATTGGCAAGGTCCGCTACGTAGGCGCATCAAACTGTCTTGGATGGCAACTTCAGAAAATTATGGATGTTACAAAGTTTATGGGGTTCAACCAATGGGTCACACATCAGGTAAGGAGCTCATCAACGTAGCTTTTCTATTTATTTGTTTCCTTTAGTTGATTTAACAAGCTTATGTGGTCATCGGCAAGAGATGATCTAAATCTCATTTTAGTAGCTTGTAGGACATAACCAGTTAAATTTCCATCACCCACACTTAGCGACTATAATATGCAAGTCCGCCATATATCTACGGAAAGGCAAAATTATGGCCACCCTGATTTCTGAGGCTTTTAATAGGCAGACAATATATCAACAAATCATGTTTGCCATACCTTTATGCATACTTTATGAAACAAATGACATCACAGAATGCATAAGCTGGGCCTCACAGACAAGGGTCTGGGTCCGCCCAAAATGCCTTATTGGGTGATTGTGCTATAGTTTCTGAGTAGTGGCTGGCACTTCTCTTGCGCCAGTGACTTCACCTAAGTGCTGCCTCAGAGATTTATACAGTTCTAGATCTGGTGCTGTGGTATTACTGCTCATTCCACCATCAACCGGTAACGCAGATCCTCAAGATTGATGGGCTTCCTCTGATACACAGTCCAACATGACGTGTTCCATACATGTTTATTGGGTCCAGGTCTGGACTGAATGATGGCCATTCCATATGATTGTAGTCTGTATGGCTGTCCTGGTACTTTAATTATTCTGACACAATGTGACCGAGTATTAGCCTACAAAAGAAACCTTGGTCTGGCCGATGCAAGGCCAAATAGAATTGCAACAGGTTACAACAGCTCATCTCTATATCTTTCAGGATCAAGTGCTCCATCAACCACTAACTGTTCAGGTTTGTGTGACCAGGTATTTCTTCCCAAACCATGACAGGTCCACTGCCGTATCTGTGTTTCTGCTTGACATAGTCCCATATGCAATGCTCACAACACTATTCAAGTCGTTTTGCTTTTGGTTTAATATTGATGTTTGGGCTGACCTGCAGGAATCTAGACCCAAAAGCATTCCATCTTCTTCTCACTGTTCTTTCACTAACTTTGTTGTGATTCTCTTAAGAAGGTGGAGTCGTGCATCCTTAACAGTGTTTGTTAAGCACGCTTTTACAGCGCCAGTTTCTTCAAATCTCTGCATCAGGAGGCCTACTACAGGGTGTGAGACACCAAACTCTATAGCAGCTTTGCGTGGTCACCAACCAGCTCTCTGACATAACCCAACAATTTGCCTTCTTTGTGATACTGTCAATGGTGTTCGTACCATCTGTCATGTTACAACCTAATGGTAGGAGCTGTATGCAATTGGAAAGTTGTCAGAATGAGCAGTATACGTACTTTTGTACATGGAAACATTGAACTCAAACTTGGAAGACTACAGACAACATGTGAAACAATACTGCCAAATATGGATGCAAAGCAATCACCGTAATTCGTAAACAACCAAATGCGTGTCCGCTTGTGACAAAGAGTTGTGCACCTATGTAGGCTAAGACCATCACCTGAGCGCTTGAGTCAGTGGTAACTTGGCACATTTTCTGGGTGAACCTGAACCTACCTTTTTGCTTCATTTCGATGCTTTGAATTCCAATTACCCAATTAACAAATGCCCGTTTATACGGTTTCTTCATTCACGGATCTTATAGAATCTCATAAAAAAGGGTTGACATTGGGTGCTTCCATAATAATGCCTTTCAGTATGTTTAAGACAGTTTGGTCGCACCGTGGATTTCTGGTAGGTGCTTGATGAATGCTATGTTTCACCTATGTGTACCGACATATTATGAGTAAAAAACATTTTCAAACGCCCAATTCGGGAACTATGACTGGTGCGGGTTTTCGATTACACATTGATTTCTTTCTGTCAGGGTGTGTTCCATTTATATGTTGTTTTTGACCGCATATAAAGTATTTTTACGCGTTCATTTGATTTTGTGTAATTCACATATTTTCCACAACCAAGTTGTATTGCCTTTGGTTAAAATTGTGGAAACCATCGGGAAATATGTGGTTTGGTTTTTAGCATTAGGAGAAAGAGAAGAGGAAATGCAAAAGCATTCAGTTTATGTGCGCATAACCGTAATTAATGGCCTCTTCAAAATGCTCAATGCCAAATGACTCCTGGTACCATTTTTACTTTCCCCAGGGCTCCACAGGCCATAATATGCCAACAGTTGTTTTCAAATTTACCGTAATTTAACGCGCATCTTTTTTGTCAGCTTTTTCAGAATCATTAATGGGTAAACAGTCTAGGAACCTTTTTACCGCGTACTACCACTTTGACGATCTCGCGAACAGGTCTTGACTGAAGGTTTTTGATCATGGATATATCTTGCTCACTCGGATGTTCGCCACAGCTTCTCTAACATTGTTGAAACCTGTTGTCCCACCGCTATTATTCACGACAGTCATTATTTCTACGTTGTCAGTATGGTGTCTTGTCCTCTTTAGATGTTTAATTAATAATGTTTTGCTTGATAGCTATTCAGGTCTTCCTGTTGTGTCTGGTGATGTACATGTTGATAGACATATCAAGATTTGGACGTTTATGGGCTTGGACTGATTTTTGACAATGATATTAAGATGTAACGGTCTCACTACTATTGGGGGTGGGTGGGTGGGTGGGTATTTGAAAGAAATCAAGAAAATATATATTTACTATATTTAAGAACTTTTTCTGTGTTGATTTTGCCTCCTTGCTGTATCGTGGCTTGGGTGATTGATGGCAGTTCTTCCCATTTCAGCACTTCCACAGGAGCAAATCCTGAACGCATGAATAAAGTGCTTTTTGGATGATAAGTACATGTATATACTTTTGAAGGTGATTCAATTTGTATAAAAGTATAAGTATTGACCGTCGAGAATGGGAGTTTATGGTCTTCATGAAAAGATTGGCATTTCTTTCAATATTTGCCAAAATTACCAGATCTTAATAATGGTATATACAGAGAACGGACATCTTTCCATCCAGACCAGTAACTCACGGTTTGCGGCGTTTAAGTCCATAATAAATATCTTTAATAACTAAATAACTGTTATTTTATTTATTTCAGGAACAATACAGCCTTTTATGTCGCTACACCGAAGTAGACACGTTCATGGTTTGTAAGAATGAAGGACTTGGGATTTTGCCTTGGAGCCCCCTGAAAGGGTAAAGTGAAGCCAAAATCTACATGTTATGAAATACCAATGAAAACATACACTACATAGATAATGCGCATGCATTTTATAGTAGACAAACTTCGATACTTGCAGATGACGATTTCGATTTTGCGGTAAAAATTATATATTCTTATCAAATGGATAAAAATCCAACAATTAAGCGGTTTTCGCGACATTTCAAATGATTCGACTTTGTTCCTCTGTTGGATGTCGTCCAGACTTGTCTATCACAGCTGCCAGCGCAGTTCATGGTCCTCCGACACTGCTGCCCGGCCGTTGACCTGCTGCAACACGTGTCATCCAAGTGTAGATGCGTGTTTTGGGTGGCTGCTGCCTGGCCGGTGTATTTTTCGACCGGCACCGCAGCGCGTCGAACAGATGCGACCGGAACTCAGGGAAAATTAAAAGACCGTTTCTTCACTCCTCTTCCGGACCGCTTCGCGGCCTGGCTGGCTCCAGCTCGACGCTATGACCGCCCCCCCCTTTTTTTTATAATATTCATTAGCAATTTTGTCTGATAACGAATTAACTGAGAAAGGGTCTTTAGAAAGACTACCATTCTATCAATGAAGAATTGTTTGCACTTGCATTGGAAGGTGAATTTAGATACCGAACTTTTGATTTCGTATGGAAGTTGGTTTCAAAGTTTAACACCATTAAAGTGAAACGTTTGTCTACCACGACTTCCTACCTGAGGAAGAACATATGACAAATGACTGATTTATATCGTATGTATGCAAGCTTCTGGTCAGTTGTAAATCGCGAAAATAGCCAGGCGCTTGATATCTGCTGAGTGTGTACATTAGACTCAAAGCCAATGTTTATTGGAAATGATTGTGAACATATTTTGGAAACAATCTGGGCCTTATTTATTAGAATATCTGCAGTAGAATTCATTGACTGTA
>OZ026613.1:88246568-88301568 GCA_964020975.1 Hermodice carunculata | reverse complement strand
CCTTACAATGTTCTCACAAAATTATTCAAGGAGTACCATGATATTTGGCATTCTTAACGTATTAGTGACAGTTTTATCCATGCATCGTAAAATTATCTCCCAATTGTACTGAAGATGTTGCCTTACTGATTAGCCCCTAAACAGACTAACCTCCTTGTTTCAATAGATTGGATAATACACGAAACTCTGTCTGTTCAGCAGGCAACTGTAATGACTTCTGATTTACACATTTATGAAAAGAGTGAAACGTCCAGCATATTCATTCTTCCGTTTTGATAAAGAAGTATATTCCAAGTATGTTCCACGGAAAGTGATGGTCGAAAGATGACGTTAATGCCGCAAATCGTATCTTTTCCTTTGTATTAAACACTGGCAGAAAGCCTGGCACAGAAAACAATTTATATTTTTACCACTGGCTGCGTATTGTCAATCCCGTGCTTGACTTTTGTGCATATAGTGCGTAGGCAACAATTGATATTTATATAACTATCAATCTAGACCAACGATCTTTGTATTAATGCATTGATGTACATGCAATACCATCCTTACTAGTTGAGACACGATGCCCTATTCGTGGAACACTGATTTGGAAAAATAATAATGAAATGCCAGTAAAGTCTTCATGAACATTGTTTGTACTATCAGAAGAAAGCATGGATGCAGAATTCATGGTTGCGTTCAGAGACCATTCAGTTCTTCACAAGGGCACTAATGGTTTACAAATGATGGTAGGGCTCGTCTAGTAGCTTAGAGCAACATTTGATATGCTCATGACACTGTTTTGGAGCCGTAAGCTTGCCAGGCAGGAATTGACATAAATAGATGGGTGTCAACCCTGATCATTTTGACCAACACTTATTTTTCTTAGTCTTTGGGATCATTTGCGAGAACTCGATTTAAAAATTGGAGGTTTTTCCCTTCTTTCTTTTCACGAAGATCAAGATCATGGGATCTGGAGGGATTCGAACCATGACAAATCAGGACCAGTGTGTCATTTTATCATCACAACATTGGGTCCGCTCAAACTGAATGACCCACATTTTTTTTGTGGTGGTCAAATTCCTGATGCATGCAACCCGAAGCTACTACACAAAAAGCGTAACGAAGAGAAGAAATTATAGTTCAATGTGGTTTCTAAGACTGCTCAACAGCATTAAGTTCAAAGTACAAAAGTATGTTACTATCCTAAAAGCTTGCTGGCAAAAAATTAAAGATGACGGTGCCAAAATAAAGAAACCAATCATACTCATGGGTGCTTGTGTCTTGTGAATAAAAACTCGCTCCTGCATGTAGCGTTTCCTTATCTTCCAATCCTATTCTTTCTTTGTCTAAGATTTAATAATCTGGCTAACTACCATGGAAATATAGCCGGTATTATTGCTACAATACACCGTAACCGTGATATTTTTCTCTGGATCCTATCACGTGGCTTAAACATTTTTCCTATTTTTCAGAGTTTTTATCTAAATTGAAGAATTTGCAATTTAACTGTCAGTCTTACCTCATGCGCTGTATTAATACTACTCATGATCTGTTGGGGGCACGTGTCCATGAATTTATGGACGTATACCGTTTTTACAGTACGTGTATTAGAAATTACAGAATGCATTAAGAAAAATTTGAGAACGTCAGAAATAATTACAGGAAACAATGCATTTTGAGTATTTAAGTGAGTCAAATTAAAAGCATTCACGAATTTAATGGCGTGTATTGTATGAGGACTGGGATGCCTGAAATTACAGGATGCAGGCATGAATCTTAAATAGTCGAGCTCCATTAAGAGCATATTTCCATGAAAAACAGAACATGTTGTGTTCTGAGCACACTCGGTTGAAGTTATATGATACGTGTTACATTGAGAAAACACGTCCATAGATTGGAAGGCAGAGCTGTATTAAGACCATGCATGCTCGAAATTAAAACGATATATGGATTAAAAAAATGATTTTTTTTTACCAGACATGAGCTTCATTAAGAGCTAGCGACTGCATGCATGAATTTGAGGGCATATGCTAAAAATTACAGGACTCAAGGTCGAAGTTACGTCACGTGTCTGGAAAATGCGTATGTACTCCATGCTGGGAGTTGAATAAGTTAATCTTCTATTTCCGTTACACTAGGTATTTTGTTGTCCTTGTTTTGAGACCTAGCCGTGGAAAGGACGACCTATGGGTGTTTTGGGCATTACAAACGGGTTTGACAGGACAATTATGACGAGCGTATGCATTGAGTTCCAGGGGATAGTTCCTGTGACAGTTTAATTCAGGTAATATGTTATCTTCGGGCGAGTGGCGAATTTTATTTTAATATAAAAATGCAGGTTGATGAGCAAATTATGTATGTTACCCAATGGCAATGGGTGGTGATTGATTCCATCGAATGCAATATAACAAGGTCCCTTTTTGATTTGCAGATGAAGCAACTTAACGATGCATCAGCGCCAGATGTACCATACCCATGGGACATGAGCAAAAATATGTGAAGACAGCTAGAGTCAACTGTTAACTGATGACGGGCAGGGTCACTCTGATATATATATATATATATATATATATATATATATATATATATATATATATATATATATATATATATATATATATATATATATATATATATATATATATATATATATATATATATCGTAAGTTGTTAGAGTTCTGTATGGTCCACTAGATATAATTTCCATACTCAATAATTGGCAAAATGTGAATGTCAGACCTTGATCATTTCTGTGCTGATATGCACGGCTATGCGTGCTTGTATTACTGGATATACAATGCTTCAAAAGCAACTTGGTGGCTAATTCACTTCATGTGAAAAAAGTACATGATTTTATGACGAAACCTAGTAAAATATAGTTACCACGAGAAACGTGTCAGGTGTTTTTATTTCCATGAATCTGAAGTGGTAATAAGTAGACAATATGAACACTTTGTGTCTCGTTTAATATTGGAAGACAGGAATGTCCTGGACACATGTGCGCCGACGTATCTGACCAGGACAGCAGACGATCATTTATCTACAGTATATGCACATTCAAGCGCTATAATACTTTTAAATAGCTTAGCTGACCTTTTAGTCAGCTGAGCTTATCGTATTTTCGACTTCTGAATAACCGTTGTCCGCATCCTGTCTTCAATCTTGGTATGAATGTGGCATGGTTGGATCTCTACTAAAACTGCCCAAATATTTCAGTGATTTTTAGACTTTTTAATGATTTTGTTCGAGTTTGGAAAATCTTCAAACAATATTTTCTGAAACGCTGATCCACGTGATCCGAAAATGCACAGAGAATTACATTTGCAAGGTTCAACGGTTAGCAATCAGGGCCACATACCTTACATCTATTTACATACCAATCTGTTCACATACACGTCTATTTCAATGATTGCATCGCTCATCATTCAAAATAACCTGATAGTCGTATTGATGTTGTCAGTACATGACCCTTGCTTCAGGGATACCACATGTGACATGTCAAAATTATCTGTCAGATTTCATTTCTCTTTGTTATTGATGCATTCATTATTCCTTGTTGCACCATATTATTTTGTTTTGAACAGCTTTAAACATTTTTTTACCTCACAGTACTAGCTCTGACCAATTTCAGCAACTTGTTTGTCATGTAGGTTTAAAAATGCTGTTAAGTATTATTTTTTCACTATTTTCATCATCCTATGAGTTGCATAGACATTGCTTATTCCCTTTTTCAGGGCTGATTTTTAAACTTTTACAAGATGGGCATTCTAGGTAGTTCTAACACTTTAGACAGGAATTTCAACTATTTCGTCTATTATCACAGCCTGTAAATAAGCATGAAATAATTGTTCGGCTTTTGTATGTTATCCTGCCACTGCGCTGTATTGTCGCTCCATTCATAAGAAGTAGCACACCAGATGGTTTTTGTGCGGTGTTCTGTTTAAGTACCGTTGAGTCTAGACTGATGAAAGACGAAGTGAATTCTATATACAAGGAATCTTTGAGATCACAGCAAATGTATCAAATTAGGGGCATGTTTTCACAATATAATGAGGGGCATTTGCTCTTCAAGACATACTAACAGTTCATTTTGTAAAGATCAATTATTTTCTTTTACCACACCAACTAAAATGTATGTGGGTCATTTTTCGTGTTGACACACAGAGAGGTCGTGTTGCACGCTCCTTTTCCGTTCAACTGCAACTTTGACAATATCATGTTCAGTACAAATGAATACGTGCGTGAGAGTAACCGCACATAAACCACGTTCATATGATCTTTTTGCCTATCAAGCGCAAACTGCTGTCGATAAGTATATTCCTTCAGATGGGATTAAAGTATAAACAATAAATGTGTATATATCAGCCTGTTATCAAAGAAAGAATGAGACAAGTTTCGAGCACATTATTAATTCACTCTGCTAATTATTTGGACTCCAGGTTTTATTCCGTTTAACTGTCAGTTTATGTTAGATAGATAGATAGATAGATAGATAGACAGATAGATAGATAGATAGATAGATAGACAGACAGATAGATGGATAGATAGATAAGTTTTATTTTACATCGGTTTTAAAAATATACAACATTAATCAATGGCTAGTATCACCGATAAGGGAGGTAGTACATCGAGATGTAATGGGGGCGTATACATATAGAAACAGACGGTAAAAACATAAATTATATAAAACATGATAAATGATAATGATTACTGAAACATATTAAAAGAAGGGCTGATAAAAATAACTAAAAATGTCGATGTTACTAAAAAAAGTTCATGTTCAAGCTTCATATTTTGTCCCATGTTTTTAGAATGTTTTAAAAACCAGATAAATCAAGGTTTTTAGCATTATCAGGTACTTTGTTCCATAAGGCTGCTCCTCCCTTAGAAAAAGATTGAAGACCGTACTTTACAGTCCGACTATGTGGTTGGCAGAGTTAGTTGGAATTTCTAAGGTTTAAGCAATATCTCTTGGTAAGAACAAGTTTCTTGCATAAGGAGGAGAATATTATTTACCGCCTTATAAATTTCAAGAAGAAGAGTCCGAGTCCTTGTAAGTTCCAAGGTAGGCACGCCTGCCTTATGTAATAACTCTGGGTCAGTACTGTTAAAGTCCTGGTATACACATTTTAAGGCCCTGTATTGTATTCTTTCTAATTCCTTGGTATTTGTTTTACCAAAATAATGCCAAGCTAAAGAACAATAGATAAAGTGTGAGGAAATAAATGATTTGAAATTGGCCATTCTCGAAGAAAAAGTCTAAGGTCTTGGCCAGTCTCTGAAGAACGTTTATTTGAGCTGAGGTTTTTCGACAAACCTCACGAATTCGATTATCAAAATTTTAATTATTATCCAAAAGAACGCCTAAGAGTTTTACAGAGTCCCTATCAGTAATTTCAGTGTCCTCAAGAACCACCTTTTCTTCTCCCCCGGCTCTATGTGGTTGAATGAAAATTGTCTGGAATTTACTTAGATTAGCATCCATTTTATTGTCAGCAAACCACTTGGTTGCCCTTGAGGACTCCCACTGAAGACGATGTAACATATCCTCTTTGGACGAAGCACAAGCAGACAAAGTATCATCATCTGCATAGTTAAAAAGTTTAGTACCCGTTATCACATAGTAGAGGTCATTGATGAGATATTGAACAGCACTAGTCCAATTATAGACCACTGTGGCACTCCTTTAGAAAGGAAGAGCCAGTTACTGATAACTCCATTGATTTTAACACGTTGTTGTCGTTGATTCAGATAGAACCAAATAAAAGCACATGCTTTTTGTGATGCTCCTTATTTGTGCAATTGGCTACAATAAGCTTATGTGGTAAGCAATCAAACGCTTTACTTAGGTCCATTAGCACTGTTCCAATGTATTCACTTTTTTCTAAGGCTTTTTTCCAGTGGTCAATAAGATGCAGAAGTACGTACTGACAGCTGTGTTTTCCTTCGATATGCAATAATCCCTTCATGAAGAAAGCTCTTCAGAAAAGGATTCAACTGATGTAATTTTATTTTGAATAATTGGTTATTCGGACATATTTAACTTACAATGTTTTATTTTTTTTTCATTGAAATGCTGTTTCTTTTAAGAACATGTATAAATACATACTCAAGTGCTACATAGAAACATAAACACTCGCCTGAACAATGAAATTAAGAAACATCTTTTGATGCCGACAAATGTCAACTTGTGTCTTTCTGTTTTCTGATTTTTCTTTTTTTATTTACATGATAGTATACGCTGTTGTTTCTGTGCAATCACTTTCAGACACGTACTAACTTGCACTGTAAATATCATCGTTGTATTTAAGCCACTTAGTCCATGTGTATATTGTCATATAAACACTGTTCTTCTGAGTTCCGATGAATGTAGCAAAATGCCAAACTGAAAGTTTCAAACAATTATAATTCATCCTTGTTTGCAAACATTCATAACATGGGGTGCAGATTTAGTAATATCGTATGATTCACTTCAGTTTTTCTTCACAGCGTGCATATCTGTGTTTTATACTTTCACAAAAATAATTAGAACCATTTTGCATTTTTTATGCATTCTGGTGGAAGTCTCAAGTGCCACCTTCCGCAACCAGGGCCACTTAAACCATAATGCACAAACTGATTCGAAATGGTGGAGTTTGGCAGCTGGTTTCTCGTAGGAAGTTTCCAGACTTTTTTGACGGGCGTCATGTTAATTCAATGATTTATTTCCGATCCTTTTCTTGTTTCTAAACGATGAATTCAGAGGTGGTTCTACTTATCTTCAGAATGATGCATGATTTAATTGTTTTATAACATTACTTTTTGTCTCAATCCATATTATCTCAACCGTTTGTCGGCCCTGCAGGCAATCCGTGAATGAATGAACTTTATTGACTACATCACAATACACAAGTGGCAATCTGTCAAGTATAACACGTTACAACGTTGTACACAAACAATAAATTTCAATAGAATCATAGCATATCATTGCAAATGTATATAAAAAAGTATAAGAAGGACCTTTTTCTCGTCCGTGTGTAGTGTGCCAACCGCTTCGGTAGATGGGTTATCAAATTATATCACCTTACTGGTTTTCCCTGGATAGAGCTTACTACAGATAAAAAGAGTGAAATAGAGGCAGGCAGACTGCCTTTTCCATATTTTAGACAGTCAAGACCTGATATAGGTTACAGACTATAGTTGTCATTGGCTGATTGCGCATCCCGACGGAGATAGTCCGTAATTGTGAAAATACTGTGTTTTCAACATGCTGTAGCTTCTGTGTAAATAAAGTTAGCTTAGTCAGATTTACTGCATCACCGAGTGGCTTCATTGGTGATCATATAGGTCCACTGTCTGCCAGGACAAGTGAGAACTCTATGCTGAGAAAGGACAATGATGTCACCCTGCCCAGAGCACAATCATACACCTGTTTATAGCTAAAACCCAGGTGTTGTTTCGTATTTCAATTAGTACCAATTAATGAGCTGGGAATTATATAACAAAATCCATCCGTGTTTTTCTGACATTGTTATCTGTCAAATGCCATTCACGAAATGTCAAAATACCAAAAAGCTGATTTCTTTGACTGAAAAACGCTGACATGACAAAATTGAAGGAAGGCACTGTGGTCTGTTACCAATACAGAAACAATGGGGTTGACGAGGGGAATTAAATGGGAGCAAGGGCCATGAAAGGCTCCTAACACTGAAAATATCTTTGCTTTCTTTGGTTTCGTATAACTGCAATGCAGGCTTCTCGGCTACCCTTTTGATAATACATGTTGCGTTTTTATGTTGATGCATGAAGATATGAACACTTTCACCATACGGATCTTGCTTTCTTATACACTGATGCTGCCACGGAGAACCACAGCTGCACCTCCAGCCAAGTCAAGGCGTCCGTCATTGCTTACTCGCAGCTTCAATTCTCCACCTCGGCATGAGCACTGTCGGGCTGTCGAAAGAACATCTGGATATCTAAAACTTGGAGTAAGGAAGTTAAAGCAGGATAGCCACTTTTCAAATCGATTGTATTTATTATCCCCTGGTACACGCATGGCTCACTCATAAAAGATTTAGTGCACTTTGAACATAATTTCAAACAAAATACATCAGGTCAATTTACCTTTATGATAGTTATTAATTCCCTATGTTGAAACCTTTCAGGCCTGGAAGGATGGTACTACGGTGATCCAAAATCAATTATGTTTCAGGTAGTATTTAGAGTATTGTTACCATCGTCACCATAATCATCATATCTAAATTCGCTCTTTCAATGAGGGAAGAATGTCGAAAATTACATTTAAATATGTATATTTTTGGAAGCAATAAAATGCGCCGCATTTAAGTACTCTTACAATAAGGGACTTGGATGTGAAAATATTTCCAACTGTGGTTATTATAACGTAGAATATCAATCTAGCTTAGCAGATACACTTTACTTAACACTCCTGGAAACCATCGGTGCATGTAACTTATAAAAGCTCTAAAATAGCATATTTGAGAAACACGTTCAATTTGGTTTCAAGCATCTGTGGAACGTATTGTATTAAACTGTTTTTGAAAGCTGTTTCCAAAATTTATATCTTTTTGAAATATACATGCTGGACAACATAAGCATTTTGTTGTGCGTAATGCTTGACCAATGATCATGGCAACAATGCCATATGCACGGTATATTTCACATTGTGTATATTTCACCTACTCAAAGCTTAAAGCATTTATTTTTTTCTACGTCTGAAAACGTATGGTCCTGTCCTTCGGTGCCCCCGAGTACTGATTAAGTGCGTACTTTACATACATGTGGTTTAACGAAACACTGCCGGATTTGTATCTAAGTTTTTTTTTTTTAACTTTGTTTGAAATCTGGGGACTCTAACAGTTCCAATGAGAAGTTCATGAAATATATTGCGGCCACCAATATCCTCAAGTCAACATATAATTCACACTGAACGAACAATTTCTCAAATATGTCTCATATAATTGCAGCCTGCATGGTGGCGAGTGTGTGTGTTGGTGGGTGGGGGACTTAATCATAGTAATCACGAGTCCACTTCCTTTCACAATGTTACAGTCACATAACAAACGGAACATTTTAATGCTTTCATCAGGCATCGAATTGGGTTCTAATGGGCATGTGCCCATCGGAAAAATATAATATACAAAATATTTATATAAAGTGATAGAACGCCAGATGGACGCTTTTAAGACAAAAAATGATTTACTGGATGCCGGTTGTATGAGGATTCTGTGAAAGTCCAGATGGGTTTTTTGCTTTGTTTACAAACGCCCGATGCTTACATACACACGTTACGAGTGGCCACAGTCCATCCAACAGTTAATTAGTAACTTGATTTAATCAAGAGCCTAACATCACTGATTTGGCTGTCAGTGTAGCTGTAATCCCTATCAATAATATCACAGACTGACAGAACCCATCCCGCAGGGCCCAGCTTTGCTCTCTCTCTCCTGCTATTCCGTATGTTGGCTGGGCAGGTCCGTACAAACATTTCTGTATTTGTATTGAACCACTACATTGACCCTTTCATTTAATTGGCCTATCACATCCAAGCATATCCAGACTTCGTCGTGTTAATGAAGGTGCTTCATGACTCTATCTGTGGGGCATACACAAATTCTAGCCACATGATTGATACAGCTGCAATGTGACACTTGTTGTTTTGCGATGGTTGACATTCTTACGGTTTATGCTCTCTCAAAAAACATACTTGATAGAAAATTATACTTTCGTTTGTGCTCCATCATGTCCTTACAAAACAGTTTAAAGTGACATAAATGTTCCACAAACATTTATTCAGATGTATTTGAGGGGGACTTGTGGGGGATACACTAATGTAGATTAATGTGTAGTTATTTGATCCTATTCATTTTTGCCATGGTGAACCTATAGAGACATCATGTAGTTATTTGTTTATTTAAATTTAAATCATGCAGTGATTTGTTTATTTTAAATGTTAACCATGTTGTATAATTTCATTGAAACCGGTTCTTGGTTACAGAATTTGTGATGCTTAACCTAAATTCCCAGAATTACATCTGTGCTAGTCTAAATATGTTGGTTATATTATGGTAATGTCATCACTAGATGGGCTTCTTCTGTGCTGACCCAAACTTTCGTTCAAAACAGGCAATTCATTTGTTGTTCTTAATTGACAGAAACATCCTGATTACACCATAATTTGCAAGGATGTTGCCGTTGGCGTAACCTGCGAAAGATACAGTGTTAATTGTCATGGGTAATGTTTCAAAAACTGGCCTGGCTCGGCATTGAAAACATCACTCGGATTATTTGCCATTGGTAAGATCCAACATATTCCTCACCCATGTTAAAAAGTTTTTGGCTCAGGGCCACAAACGTTCTAGAATTGACTAAATACCCTTTTGTGCGTACAGTCGGAAAGACACAATTATGTGAGTTTGAGGATTATTTTCAAAAATAAAAATATCTGAAGCTATTGAAATGAGCTGATTGGGTTGCTTGACGAAAGGAGGTCAGCTTTGTCAAGGCCAGCTCACCATTCTAACTTCAGTATCAAAAGGTGGCACGCCTATCGGCATTGTTCCAAACAGAATTACGGATCATTAGTTCTGGAGCTGATCACGTGCTCCCAGAGACATTTCCTGACAAAGGGAAAAATATGTTCATACGTTTCAGGCGAAAAGCTAATATCCCATGTATCGCACCAATAAAAACAGTCAAAGTGATGCTAAATGCAAGTTAAACTGACCATAGAGAATCTTCGAGTTTAGTTCTTCAGCCCAGTACTTGCCCAGTACAGTGTGTGCAGAACCTGAGAGGAAAGGACCGTAAAAGCACACACGTGATAAAATGTAAAACTGTCACCAGGTCATTATACAATGAAGGAAAATAAAGTTCCCTTGGCGAATAACACCGCGAAATAATGTTATCAGAATGCCCTTTTTGAAAGCAAATTAATGTACATCACAAATTGCTCTTCTTGTATTGGAAAACAAATCGGTGTCCACTGCAGACTTTGTATGAATGTAAAGGGTATATGCCCTGGATAGGTAGTAGCAGACGATAGCATGGAGCCAAAAGGTGTCACGTGACTTACCCTGAACACAGTATTGGTCAGAATAGGTCAGGTGACCTCTTTTCGCCAATACTGACCTCCAGCTCTTGATTCTTGGCTTTAGCTACTGGCTGCTTTCGAAAATGCAACTTGGTGCACACCACAAACTACTCTAGATAAGCACAATAGTATGGACAGACTAATACGAAATCAAACTGATGTGAAAAGACTGCTGAATATTAAAGCAGAATGTGAACACACTGGTACACATAAAAACAATGGTGTTAATAGCCTACTATATATGAAAGCTAAATGCTGGTAAAATACTCCTGTATATGGAAGCCAAATTGTGTTAACAGGCTTCTGTAAATAAAAGCAAATAGCACGCCACTATGTACCTATTCCTTTACGAGGGTGATACAAAAGTACTGTATGTTCTAGTGAATGGATCCACATACGATTTTTTTAAACTCACCAGTCACAGGATCCTCCGGTATGCCATTCCACGGGGCAAAGTATCTAGACACGAAATCATATTGCCTGCCTTCAGCGTCCACACAGCCATTCTCCTTGATTCCCCTTAGAGTTACAATGATTTCTTTGAACTTGTTGCCGTCCTCCAGCCCAGTCAGCCTATCAAAGTTTGGTTTGATTGATTCGAGATCTTTTCTTTCCCGGAGATTATATTAAATAAAATGGCACAAATTAGTTTGACTAGATACATATACTTCAAGTAATTTTAGTCAATTCATTTCGACAATGCAACAAAAATGTTTACCTCAGTCAATCAAATAAGTAATGTTACTGATCTGTGTCTTGTCTGCCGACGGATTTTTTCGTACCAGGTGCTACTCGCAAATAAAGTAAAACGTATAAATAGGAATAAGTGCTTCGGTTAGGTTTTATATGCAGCTAGAGTATAACTTATTAGGGTGGGGGTGGGGGTGGGGTAGTGTTTCTGTTAAGTTCTATATGTAAATAAAGTAACATGCATTAGGCTTTGTTCGCAACAAGAGTGATTTGTATAAAGGGAATAGAAGTGTTGCTGCTACCTTCCATTCGTAGAGCAACATGTATAAAAGGGGGATAATAGTATGTTCCTTTTGGGTTCTATTCGTAAATAGAGTAAAGGAAAATAAGAAGTGTTTCTGTTACGGATAAACGAGGATAAGAAGTGCTCCTGTTACAGATACATGAGGATAAGAAGTGTTCCTATCAAGACTATTCGTAAACAGAGGAATGCCAATAAAGGAAAGATAAAACTTCTTCATACGCACCCAAATGGAAGTCATTTTGTACAGTGGTACAACACAATACAATATAAACAAAGTCAAATCTGATACAACCTCGAACAGTTTGAAACGAAGAAAACGCCATACAGATTATGAGATGAAATAGTAGTATATATATACAATGACTACTGTATTGAAAGTGCACACTGGACACAGACCCGAGCTTACGTCTATGATATGCATTTCAAATAGAACACATTGGTTGTGATGCTCCTTCATATTTGGAGAATTAAATATCCAAAATGAATAGCTGTATGTATGCATCACATAAAATATATATCAATTATGAAATACAACCAAAATGATTAGGGGGATTACGATAATTACATTACGGTACAAAAAAGGACACTGGTGCGCACTTGTGGAATAGAAGTGTGGCATTTTGCCGCAGCGAGGAAGAAAGGCGCGTGCACCTTTTCCCGCGAAGAAAGTGGCGAAAAAATGGAAAGAGTGTCCTTAGGATTTAAATTAAACAATGCATAATTAATTGTCCCTGTCCCTATCCCCTTCCCGAATACTTTACGAACTTGCACGTAAAACATACGATGGCATTTCGACACTCCTTTGTCCTTTGATGTACTCACCTAGTACAGTTGTCGTCCAGCCGAGCCATCAGCTTTTTGGCTTCGTGCGATTAACATATTTGCTTAACCCAGTGACTTTCTCCTCCGAATAATTGCTGCATCACGTATGTTGTCAAATATATATACATAAGTTTGTGTGAACGTATTATAAAGTTGCAAGCCACTCAAACGTTATATATATACATATGTGTGTGTGTGTGTGTGTGTGCGCGCGTCTGTGTATATATGTTTGCCTGCATGCCTGTGTGTGCATTACAAATTGGACGGCAGTAAACGAAACATCCATAAATGTTTACATGTATGCAAATATTCATTCATTTAAAATGCACTGTAAGAAAATTTGTCTTATCAATTTTTATGACAGTTTCCTTTTGGCCAAAAATAGTTGGCACGCCTATAGATATGTGTAGGCGGGTGTGTTCTAAAAAGGAAATTATATAGCTACGCATAACATATTGTGTGAGAGAGAGAGAGAAAGAGAGGGAGAGAAAGAGAGAGAGAGAGAGTGTGTGTGTGAGTGAGAGAGAGAGGGGGAGAAAGCGAGAGAGAGAGAGAGAGAGAGAGAGAGCATTCTCATTCTAGCAATGCTGATTAAGTGGTGGCATGTTGCGGCTGCAAATACTGATTTTGCAAATATATAGCCTGATACAACTACTCTCAGTACCCTGCAACAACAGTGCTCTATTTATGTGGTGTTAGAATATACATAGTCTGATGCAGCAGTGCTCAATATATATAGCGTGATACAATGGTGGTTAGTGTTTCACAACAATTCTTAATAGTGCTCAGCAGCTTTGAACAAAACTGGGTATATAAGTTCTCAATAGCTCTCAACAGGTTTCCAATGTGCTCGATTGTACTCAACAAATCTCATTTTTGCTCTTTAAGTATCTTAAGTTTTACAACTGAGGAGTATGTAGAGCAGAAAAGTCAGTATCCCTTTGTCAGTTTTCTCGCACAGCCAGTCAGTGAGTGAAGCCGCGGGGATCAAATGACCTTCATGAATAATAAATGAGGTGATCTGTATCCAACCATCAAAGAGCACTCAGCCATTACATAATGCAGCAATGGGTGAACTTTTCCTCTGTGAGCTGGTTGTACAACACTGGCCGAGTGCAATCATTGGTCTGGCTTTTAAAATAGGTTATCACTGGCAGTGAATGCTTTAGTAAGGCACTGTCTATAGCTATTGTGTAGTTTTACAGAAATCTTACAGCAAAGGCTCACCTTTTATACAATATTTAAACCACCAAAAGACAAGTTTGAGCACCTGCAAGAACTGGTACCAGGAATGTATACAAAGCAAACTAGGGTAATATATGTACAAGGAGCTGTCCAAGAAGGCCCCGTATATCTTTGAAAAATGACACCACTTGTTCCTTGGTCAAGCTAAAACAAAGTCCCTAATTAGCATAATTTGAAAATCTACAACTTTCATTTTCTGTCCATAATATTGGCAGGTGTTACATATGCGTGCACATTAAAATTTCGTGTTTATCTGCAATAGCACAAGGTGCAGTCCAAGAAAGCCGCATATATTCTTTAAACTGACACCACTTGTCCTGAGCCAAGCTGGAAATGCCCCTAATAAGCATAACTTGAAATTCCACAACTTTTATTTACTGTACATTGTATTGGCAGGTGTCACAAACCTGACATGAACATTGAAATTTTGTGTCTATCTGCAATAGTTTGGAAGATATGGAGCTTTTAAAATTTTAATTGTCCCTTATTTGCATAATTTTTAGCATCATGACTGTTCCAAACCGAGTGGCAAAATTTCATTGGTAGGTCAGTCACCATGGCAAATTTGGTGGTTTTGGGAATAATAGTGTCTGAGAAAAACTCGACAAATTTTGGGTGCCATCACAACGTGAGGAAAAACAATATGTCTTGGTTGGCACCCAGACATAAAGAAAGAAAGAAGGAAATAATTTATGGGAAAACAGTATGTCTGTGTTGGCACACAGACATAAAAATAACAAATTCGGGAAAAAGATAACATGTATTGGTATGGCGACATAGGTAGGTATAGGCATGTGTATTTGCATAGGCACGTAAGGTGTGTTCCAAATAAGGGCAATACATTAATCTTCCCTTTTCTTACCTGCATTATTTCGATGTATAACTCATGGTCCTTGTATGTCACACATGACGAAAAAAAAAAAAAAAAAAAAAGGAAAGCACAGGTTTAGTTGATTGGACCGAATGACTTCTTTATCCTTGAGGAACAGTTCTTCCAGAAAATTAATGACATCATGTAAAAGCAATCACTGTCATTATGGTACTTGAACAATACTTGAATAGCATTTTCTATAAACGCTCTATCGCATCATTAGATAGTTGAATTTTAACTTTTTTATGTGAGGTTTTATATCCTAGAGAATCTAAACGTCTGTCTCTCTCATGTATCACGGAACACATAAAGCACATAACGATGCCCACTGGAGAAAAATATGTCAGTTCACTCTCATGCCACACTTGTATTTCAAGATAATAGTACCTGTGTTTTTGAATCTCTCAGGGGTAATTTTAAGTTGATTCAACCGTTTTCCCTCACAGATGACAACTCGTCACTAAGAGTCTCAAAATCCAGCCGATCTAATGTATTTCCTCCAGGACACCAGCATGGTGTTAATACCTGTTAATTAGATCAAGCGTAGCCTCCTTGTTTAGATATACATAAATTTATGTCATCTTACGTTGCCTACGGCGACCATCTTCAACTTATTATCATAATATCACATTACACCACCAATTAAAACAGTAATTCTACATTTATGTTTTTTTTTTAATTTGAGGAATCAGGACTTTATCTTACTCTAAAGAAAATGGGGATAATTATGTTGTCCCTGCAAACATGATATACCCATATGTGATAAATATAAATAGTGTAAAGTGGGGTAAATTTGTTCATGACGTTGTTGCAAATACTCTTTTTCCTGTCGTGTTTTTTTCCTTGTGATCCCTGAGGAATTATGGGATATATGATGATGTTGATGTGAAAAGTCAATTATTATTACCAAAGTTTTCTGTGGTGAATGATATTACTGTCTTTTCTAGTCTAAAGCATATGACTCCAAGAGAAGTTGAATGGAGATCAGTTAATTATGATACTTTACATCAATATTTATGTATTCATGAAAAGGTGGTGAAATCTGGGATTCCCAATATTTTGGGCTGTAAATTATCTATTCCTTTGGGATTCAACAAATATGTTTGGAGAGAGAGATTACAAGGTACTGGTTGGTATGACTTTCAGATATGTGATCTTTTGGAATTTGGTTTTCCAATAGGTTATTGTGCTGATTCTCTTCCAGTTCCTGCTAGAAGGAATCCTGCTATGTCATACGAGTTTCCTCATGCAGTGGATAAGTTTATAGCTAAGGAACTGAAGGCAAATGCTACTTTGTGTCCCTTCACCAAAAATCCATTGAACACCTTTTTTACCATTTCACCACTCAATACAGTGGCTAAAAAGAATCAGATGATGAGAGGAGAGTTATTATGGATTTGTCGAGCCCATGGGTAACTCGGCAATGACCGCATTGATAAACATACATATTTAGGTCAATATGTTTGTGTGCATTATCATATTTTGATCGTCTTCTTGAGAAGGTGGTTGAATTAGGTCCCGGATGTTTACTCTTTAAAACTGACCTTTTGAGAGCCTACAGGCAGCTTAGAATTTATCCTGGGGATGTAGGTTTGCTGGGGTTCTCATGGCGGAGTTTTGTTGTTATCTCTCTTCCTTTCAGATTACGTTCATCGGCTATGTTTTGCCAGAGAGTAACTGACACCATTGCTTATTTATTTCAGATAGAGGGTTATTTTGCCATCAATTTTTAGATGATTTTGGTGGGGCGGATTCTGTAGATAATGCAAATTCTGCCTTTCTCTATTAGGCAACAACTTTTTCTGGATTTAGATGTTGAAGAAACACATCATAAGGCTGTGGCTCCAACTACAGAAATGATATTTTTAGGTATTTTGATTAATACCAAGGACATGACTATATCTGTTCCTGCAGACAAATTTGTCGAGATTCAGTCCTTTTGTTGCAGGATTAGTTACAAGAAGTGGAGGCTTCAAAGAGGGAAGTCCAGTCTATAATTGGGAAGTTGCAATTTGCAGCTACGTGCGTGCATCCAGGATGTATTTTTATTTACAGGATGTTGGATCATCTTCGATCAGTATCTCAGTTCCCTCAGGACATCAAAGTTCCACTTAGTAAGAGAATTATTAAGGATGTTCTTGGGTGGTCAAAGTTCATGGAGGTATATAATGGTGTATCTATAATACCTCAAGAGAAATGGTCAGAGCCAGACGAGGTGATTTCAAGAGGTGCATGCCTCACTAGTTATGAAGGTTTTTCTTTAGGTACATAGGAGTTCTTTCATGGCAGTTTTCCCAATTCGGTCTTAGAATTGGGGGGTCAGCATTAATTGTCTTGAGTTGATAACTGTATTTGTGGCTCTGGAGTTATGGGGCACCTCTCTGAGAGGCAAAAGAATTCAAGTTTTGTGTGACAACCAGACATCAGTCCATGTTTTAAATTCAGGTAGATGCAAAAATATTTTTTGTCTGCTTGCCTTAGAGAGATCGTGGTTTGGTGTGCTGTTCACAAAACTCGGTTGCTTTGCGTATAAATGTTCAGACAATAGACTGAGTGATTTTCTTTCGAGAACACATTATGATCCAACATTGTTGCAGCATTTGTTTAAGCTAGTTGGTTCTGGCTTGAAGGAGAGGACGGTATCTGAAGAACTTTTTAAATTTTCAGCATATTGGTGACTTTATTTGCTGATGTGTACTGGTTATTCATTGATGTGAACATGTATTAGTATTTGTTTGCATTTTTTGATACTATGGGGGACATTTGTTCAGTTATTATCTTTTTTTTTTTTACAGGTGGACTGCTTGTTCAATTGAAAGAAGAAGTTAAAATATCTCAAAGAGCGGCGTTTGCCCCAGGTACCTATAGAAATTTAATTTCACAGTGGAGGAAATTTATCAATTTTGGTTTATTTGTCCAGGTTTCTTTTTTACCAGCTACAATGAGCACTAATTGTAATTATGCTGAATTTTTGAGTCGATCCTTCAAATCTGTGAATTCGGTTAAAAAATATTTACATGGTGTCAACCTTTTGCAGTTATTAACTGGCCATGGGATTGAATTATTTGAATAAGTTGAGTTCAAATTATTATTGAGAGGTCTTGACAGATTAAAACCTCAAAGAGTTGGATAAGTTCCTCCTATCACACCTCATATTTTGAGTGCACTTTTTCCTTTCTTTTATTTTGCTATTCCTCTTCATGTTGCCTCCTGGTCTTGTTTTTTGTTAGCCTTTTTTATCATGGCCAGGAAGTCTAATTTGGTGCCTTCTTGTTTGAAAAAAATTGATGCCAATAAACAACTTTGTAGGAAAGATATTTTTATCAGACCTTCTGGTTTGATTGTTCATCTTAAATGGTCTAAGACGAATCAATTTGGGAAAAGAAAGATTTACATAGTGGTGACTCGATTTCATGATTTAATCCTTTGTCCAGTTTTGGCGTATTCAGAATTATTGGATTTGGTACAAGTTCAGGATTTAGATCCTACTTTATCTTTTGCTTCCAGACGAAAGTTGAAATGTGTGACTGCTTACAGCTTTATTAAAGTTTTGAGGGATGTTTTTTTAAGGCTGGATTTAATGCTCAGTCTTTCACTGGTCATAGTTTTAGGAGGGGGGGGTGAGCTACTCTGGCTTTTCAAGCGCATGTTCCTGGCGAATTGATAAAGTTACAAGGCAATTGGGCTTCAGTTGCCTATTTGAAATATTTAGATTTCTCTTTGTCATGTAAATTACAAGTCAGTCTTTCTATGCAAGAATATATTAGACAATTGGTTTTGTGATGTGGTCAAAATTTGGTATATGTTGTATGATTATGAAAGTTTTTGCTGGTATTTATGCAGAGGTGATTCGATATCAGATTTTTTTATTGATATGTATTTAGGAGACAGCATGATTCTTATGTGATGTGTATTGAAAAGACAGATGTTCATACTGCAGTTGGACTACGTTTTGGACATTATAGACCATATTTATTATTATTTTGAAATTCATTTTGGATGTACATGTGTAATATGAGGCTGGTACATTACGACTTTAGATTTTCTTTATCTTTATATATTGATGTGATGTATGGTATTAATATTGAGATACATATTTATTTATTGGATTTCATGCTCATGGATTCTATGGAGCCATTTGATTTGGTTCATTGATCATATTATGTGATGACTGACTTGGAATCTGGTTGTGCGGTGATATATCATATTGTCAGATAATGGATGTTGTACAACATAGAAACATTTGGACTGATTGCACTATCATATGATTTATAATACATGCTAGTATGTTTCTTTAGACAAGCAGCATTGATATTTATGATAACTTTATATACCTAAGATTTCTATTTGGACTGATGTATTTCATATTTGGTACATGAGTATTATGAGTTATTATACTGGATTTATATACATATGTATTGCTCATGTGTTGCTATGATATGCTATGATATGGGTATCCTCTATGCTAGTTGTTGTTTTTTTGTGATTAGGGTTGCTCACATTGAGTTAAAGATGTTGTCATGGTGAATATGTGACACCGCCAGTGCACCCCCTTTTTGGGGAATTTGTGATAACAATGGAATTGGCTGCATGACTGAGCTTGACTGTCCCATCCGTGAGGTGATTATAGTGGATGTGTATCATAAGTACAGTTGACAGGTCTCGGTTGTCAAGGGTACTGGACCTGTATATGCAGAGCTACATTATTCTGTCGCATGGGTTGGTCATGAGTTTTCTGAGAGAGATTAGGGTTGTTATTGTTAATCTGATTAAATATGTCGAAATCAGACCTTTAATAGGTCGTTTGTAATGTAAAGTGTAGTTGTTTGAACTCTCATAATTATTGATTGTATTTAAGGAATCAGCATTGCTTAGATTGAATGCAAAAATTTTGTCGTGACCAGAGGGGACTGTGTAAATAGAAAGTGCAAAGATTGTGGTCATGACAGGAAGCGACTGTGTAAATAGGAATTGTAAGAGCTGTTGTTGAGACTACAGGTGATTGTAAGAAGGACAGTTGATGAGATGAAGAGGGAATGGAGGCAAGCCCCTATTAGGGGATGGTTTAATAAGTAAGCCCTCAGACAGGGGTGAAAAGAGACAGCCCTCAAGGAGGGAGGTTGCGAAAAATGAGCCCTTGTGAAGGGATACCATATATGGTCATTCCCCTTTGTTGGGGTGTTGGCTGACTTGCATGTGTCAACATAGGCATGAGCAAAGTGCTTGGCGAATCAACATAGAGGGTAAAAGATACCTTTATGGGAGGGGTGTTATGTATTCCCCCTTGGGTACGTTTTAATGGGCTGGGTTAGTAGTGTGATGGTTTGCATGTAGGCTCTTCCATGGGCTTGCGAGGATGCAAGGTCGGCAGAAGGGGGTGGTGTAACAAAATTGAAATTGGGGTGGTACCCCACCCATGTATAATGATGTCCCACCTCCTCTACCGCCTGCAAGTTACCGGAAATAGAATGGAATCACCCACAGCAGCAAGTGAAAAAGTGCTGTGAGAACTGGGGAAGAAGACCCAGATTTAAAAGGGTAAAACAGTTTTCTGTACCCAGTTAGGACATTATTTTCTGCATTGCTGTAGAAGTGTAGTCTTCTTTCGCTTCAACTTTCTAGTGGGATCCTGGAACACCTGGGATTTTACCGGTGTTAGTTTGGTGAGAGCCAACCGTTTTCGCCACAGTCATATACCTACATAACCAGGTGGCTATTGTATGCCTAAGCCATGTTGTTATTGTGTGCATATATTCTGTTATGGCTGTCGTATGCCTACACACATGCTTGGCTATCATATGCCCACACTCATGTTTGGCTATCATATGCCTAAGATGATGCTATGTTATTGTGTGTACAAACAAATATGTCAAATGTCCCTCATCATAAGGAAGAATCCTAGAAATTAGCTGAATGTTGACCAATTTACGGTGTTTGTCCCGCATTGGAACTGAGTCTTTTCTTGTATATTCTTTATAAATGGCATTTTAAATGTAAACATACTTGTACAACTGCTATCATATGTCTACATTATCATGATTGGCTAAAGTATGCCTAAAATGCTATCATATGCATATGTTTTATGATTGGCTATCATATACCTAAAGAGTTTTTCTTTTTTTGGCATTGGCTTTGCTTTTGTCCAGGAGTCCATTATTACAACATTTTATTAGTTACTTTGGCACATGTGTGCATGAGCTACTGCATGGCATATCAATTTTGCAGAATGCTGAAGGCAAAGTTGAAAAGGACCAGTCCTGACGAGATGTCTCATACAACAAAACAGAACTGGAAGACATGATCCAACAAATGATACGTCATGCACTTTGTGGGAATCAAACCAGGACAAAAGTCAGTCACGTTTCTGCCCAAAGTGGTGAGAGTCATGAATTGGCATCACTTGGGGAAGGTATTGAGTCAGTGGTACAGGTTCCGTACCCTGGTGCAGACATTGTAGTCGACACCACCCTCATCATCAGGGACAGGCCCGGAAATTAGGGACATAATAGGGACAGCAATGGAAACCTTTTCCTTTCAGCTGTAAGCAATTCTGTTTTAAACATGGTAAAAGTACATAATGCAAGGGGCAAAATCATGTCTGAGAGTCGTACAAGACAGGCTACAGGGCCGCACAAGCTGAAGTAGTAGGAATGCTCATGCCAAGAACCCCTTCAGAAGCTGATAGCCACCATGAGTCACTAGTGCATGCAGAGGGTGCAGTAGCATCTGCCAGTGGTGTGGCCATGCCCTTTTGCACTGAGACCTTGGAGCACTGTGTGGATGACAATATAAAGAAGAAAATAAAGTCAAAAGAGTCTGTCGATTTAGCATTAATCAGAAAGGCTGTATGGTTGGAGGATGAGGTACAGGCTTCAGGCATACTTGATATACTATTCAGTGTACTGTCAGGAATATCCACATGAAACTATTTCCATTTTAAGTAGATTGACATTATTTGGGACATATCCAAGAGGCCCAAAACAAAGCGGCAGATGTACAATAAGAAGTTCAGGCAATTAAGGGCAGCCTGTCAATACCTATGGCATCACATGTCAAATAACATATTTACACGAGCTGTGTTTTTTCTCCCGCACTTATAACAGGAAGAGGCGCCAATTTTTGTGGCATAGGGGAAAGAGGAACTTCAGCAAGTGACCCCATGTCATTTTGTGTTTGATTCCATGGTGGACAGTTCTGCGACTTCAGGCAGTGCAGATTTTTGCACAACTGTCCACAGAGTGGGGGAAATCATTCTTGTGCTAAGGTTGTAATAATAATGATAATACGGTGGCTCTCCGCTTGTCTGCCGCGGTCCTGTGTCACTCTGTGACACAGGTGGCCTAGGAGAAAAAAAAAAAAATTCCATCCCTCTCACACCCTATCCCCGCCTCTAAGGCTCAGGCTTTTCCCATGGGAGCCCCCATGGGAGCCCTTATAAGGGCTACCACCATTCCCATTCCTTCCCCTCCCTGTACTCTGGAATTCTAATTTAACCTGTTTCCTTCTAACTCTATTATTTCATTCCTTTTCTCCCAGCATCCTACCAGGTAGTCCTGTACATTTTTATTACCTTTCCTGCCTCCCAGAAAGCCACCTTTCATACCTAAAATCCATGCTATACGTTCCTCTTCCTCTAAACCCTGAACCTCTTCTAAACCCTTGTAATTGTAATCTTCTCTGTGCCACTTTCTGAAAAAATCTTCCCTTATCTCTCTATATGCCTCACACCACAACAGCCAATGGTCCACTGTCTCATCTGCCTCTTTTCTACATGACTTACACTTTCCATTACTCCCTGTTGTCCACTTTTGATTTCTCTTTTCGAGATTGATTACCCCTGCCCTACTTTGAAACAGAAGTTTGGATCCCTTCCCTCCATCCCAACACACACTTTTCTGTGGCTTTTCTAATACCTTGTATACCTTCAATGTACTTTTTTCCCTGACTCCTCTTTTCCAGTCTTCTTTCCAACCCTCTGTTACAGTCTTACCTACATATACTTTCCAATCATCCACCTCATCATATCCTTTTAGTTCATATTTCTCTGCTAACCTGTCTATGTCTTTGACCCATCTTGTTTTTTCCTTGGCTACCTGATTGTAAACTTTCCTGCACCACCTGTCTTCACTTATTCCTTGTAAATAACCCCAGTACTTTAACTTAGCTTTGGCAATTCTATCTGTGATTTTATTCCATCCTAACTCTCCTAGGACTGCTTCTGTTGCTGTACATGGTGGTGCTCCTAGTATCCATTTCCCCATCTTATTCTGTGCTTTCTCCATTCCCTGGATATCTCCCTCACTCACTGAAATCACATCTAAGCCATATATCATTCCTGGTATTGCAACTCTATCCCATAGTACTCTTGCTGTGTATGCTCTGTTGAAACTGTTCAATGCAGTAGCTTTAATCATTCCTTTTGTGCGATTCACTTTCTGTTTAATCTTCTCCACCTGATACCTGAACATGCCTTTACCCGTTGCTTTAATCTTAACACCTAGGTATTCATACGCATCAACCTCCCCAATTTCAATTAACTGTTCCCTACCTTCTGGAATTTGGAACTGCCCAATTCTCCATTTTTTATTTCCATCTGGTTTCTTCCCAAGAGTCATCACTTTACTCTTATCCTTACTAAATTTTAATCTCCATTTATTCCCGTATTCCCCTGCTATGTTCAGCATCTCTTGCAGTTCTTTCTGGGACTCTGCCATAAGTACGATGTCATCTGCAAAGAATAGACCAGGAACTTTTAGATCACCTACCCTTATGCCCTTATCACACTCCATCAACTTGTCCCCCAACTCCTTAACATACAAAGCGAACAAAATTGGGGACAGCACACACCCCTGCTTTAGGCCTGTATCCAGACTTGCATTCTCTACTTCTACCTTTCCTACTGAAAGTGTACAGTCTACATCTTTGTAGAGTGCTTTCAGAATTTCTAGAAAATTTCCACCAAATCCCAATCCACTCAGTTTTTCCCATAGAGCATCTCTCCATACCCTGTCATACGCTTTCCTCACATCTAAGAATCCCATGAAGACTTTCTTCCGCTTCTGTCTTGCCAGTTCTAAAACCTGGGTCAATGTGAAGATGTGGTCACCTACCCTTCTACCTGGTCTGAAACCATTCTGAATTTCCCCCAGAAGTCCGAGCCTTTCAACTATTCTACTTAGTCTTCGGTACATTATCCTACTGAAAATTTTACCCACATTTGATGAAATCACAATGCCCCTACACTGATCCAATTGACCTCCTGGGCCCTTCTTTGGGATATATGAAATCCTTAGTCTATTCCATTCCTTTGGTACTTGTCTTTTCTCAATGACCCTATTGAAAAGCAACTGTAAACTATCTTCAATTTCTTCCGGCCCTCTCTTTATGAATTCTGTCAAGATATCATCTGGTCCTGGGGCTTTGCGTAGCCGCATCTGTTCAACTGCTATTTTAACTTCTATACTTCTGATCCTACAACACATCTCTGGATCCCATTGATCCTGTGTGTACTCTGCTTGACACCCTGGTACTGTTCCCTGACCCCACTGTGGGTTATTGACTTCTTCCCAATGCTCCCTTAAGGCTTCCTGTATTTCTTCCTTGTTATCAGTCCTTTTCCCTCTGTGTATGATTTCCACTGCTTTATTCTGTTTTTGCCGATTAACCTGTTTCCAAAAGATGACTGACCCTTCCCCCCATTCTCCATTATTTTCCTTGTCATTTGTTCATTATTGCTGGCCCTCTTCTCTGCTTTCATCTCTGCTACATTCCTTCTACATTCCATATACTGTCTTTTAGCTTCTTCTATAGCACCTTGTAAGTACCTGTTTTTCCTGGCTAATCTCCATGCTCTATTTTTAACCCTCTTTCTTTTTATGGCTCCTTTCAGTTCTGGGTCTATTCTATACCCTAGATTTTCAACTGGGACTTTCTTTCTACCTATCTTCTCCTGTGCTACCTTAAGAATTCTTCTGGTCAGGTCCCCATTCATTTCCTGTACTTCTCCTTCGTCTTCAAATTTATTCTTCCATTCCTGCAATTCAACTTTGAGACTCTCTTGATACCCTGCCCAGTCTGTTTCTTCCTTAATATTCCACACCCATTTAGTTCCCCCTCGGTTTCTTCTTTGGTATTTCATGTTAATGGAGACTATCATCCAGTTATGGTCACTGCCTATATCCAATCTCCCTTCATCATCTATTTCACAGTTTTGAGTCATCTGAAATATTCCATTGTCCACTAAAATATAATCAATTATTGTCTGCCTTTCACCAGATGCCCATGTCCACTTTCCTTTACATTTTACATCCCTATTAACTATCCTCAGACCAAATTCCCTTGGGAAATTCAGTAACCTGGTTCCATTTCTATTAATTCCGCTATCCCCTCCCTCTATTCCACTCATTCCATTTCCTATGTGTCCGTTAAAATCTCCAGCTATCATAACCTGGTAGCCCTGCTGCTGAACGTCGCTAACCATCATTCTCATCCTATCATATATCTGGTCATTCCATTCATTAGGTAACCCCTCACAACCCACATACACTACAGCTATTGCTACCTTATTTCCATTTGACTCTATTCCTATCCACTGCATCTCATTTTTCACCTCGTTGTCTTCTTTCCAGGAGTCTTGCCATACCTTGTGCCACTTTACCCCCTTCTTAATCAAAAAGCCTACTCCTCCTCCTTTTCTTTGTCCACTTTCTCTCCCTGTACCTATCAACTCATACCCTGCTGGGCATGCTACTATGCTAACCTCTTCCTTTTTGATATGTGTTTCTGCTAAGGCTACAATATCTATTCCCTCACTCTCTATTACATCTCCTATCTCTGCCATTTTGTTTTTATATCCCCTGCAATTGACATATCCTATTTTCACTGTCTTTGCTTTGCTGTTATTCCCCATCCTTATGCTTTCATTTTTCCTGCTTCCAACATTTTTCCCTAGAGACTGCCTGGTAGACGCCGGGATTTCTAGTTTCCCTGCTGCTGCACCCACTCACTATAAACCTGCCCTAGCCTATCTCCTCCTGCCTGACTAGGGTGCAGCCCATCCCAGGCGAACAACTCCCTCCTGCCGACAAAATCCTCCCATACATCCCTGAATGCTATACCCCTCCCTCTACACATCCTACCCAGTTGCCTATTTATCCCACAGATCCTACTAGCCTCCCAGCTACTCATCCTCGCCCTTGGTAGGATCCCCATAACTAGCGCCTCACAATGTAACTGCCCTATCCGGTCTAAGAGTCCCCTTTACCTTCCCAAAACTGTCTCTGTACCCACCCTTCCTATTCCCCCCTCCTCCCTGTCCGACAGGTCATTAGTCCCAACCTGGACTATGACCTTCGGACACTCCCCACTGCTCTGCACTTGCCCCTCTAAACGCTCCTCTACGAGTCTAATCTTTGCCCCTGGCAGACATACCCTCACCCTATTCTCCCTGTCCCTCCTACAAAAGGTCCCATCTATCCTCCTAACGATATTGCTTCCCACCACAACTGCCTGTCTGACACTAATCCTCTCTCCTGCCGCTTCCCTCCTGGCCTGCGTCTCCTCCTTCACTGTCTCCCCTGCCGTCTCTCCCTCCTCCCCTACACCCTCCTGCCCACTGGTCCCTACCTCCTCCTGCACTGTCTGTCCTATCACCTCTCTATCCCCTTCCCCGTTCTGCCCTTGACCACCCTCCTGTCCCCCTACCATGCTAGCCCCCTCCCCTGCAGCCCTACTCCTATCTCTGGCCTCCTCCAGCTCTAACTTAAGGGCTGCCAACTGGACTTCTAAAGTCTCAGTCCTCCTGCACTTCCCGCACTTGTATCTAAAACTTTCCTCCCTTGCCTCCTCAAATTAGACAGTGTGATTACCATATCCAAACCGTAGTCCTAATGAAACAAATCCAAGTCAATTCCGACCAAAGGCAATGTTCCTTGGTATGTATAGCTGAAACATATATAGTTCGTATTTACCCAAAAGAGACCAAAACGTAAGTGCAAAGGTCCATAGGGGGGAAAAAAACCTTATCTAGTTTTCACATGACAGAATGCAAAAAGTTTTGTTTGAAATTATAGGCCTATTTCAGTAAATTGGCTTGAACAGTTGTATCATTCATGCACATACAGGACCATACAATTTATGAAAAGGGACCAAAATTTGCATCACATCAAAGAATTTGTAAGCAGAGGTTCTTAACTTGTTGAAAATGTCTATAAAATTCAGTATTTAAAAAGGTACTACTTGCAACCACCATCTCAACAATGATCATCATCTATATAAGTCCACACACTGACACCAACACCAACATCAATCCATCAGAAAAGCCCTCTAGGCCTAAAATGACCATCAATAAGAATCTAAACAACATGATTATATAATTCGATGTGTTTTAGGCATGTAGTTAAAGATATGATGTTGTTTTAAAGGAGATAAACTAAGAGTATTTCAAAAAGGAAAGTGTTTGAATTTCCAAATATAGTAAGTACATTGGTTCAAATGTTAAACATCAGCCAGAAGCAAGTGACATTAGGCTTCAAATCATTAAAACGTAGTCAAAAATGCATTACAATAGTCAAAATTTGTAAGGATAGCAGTCACATTTCAAGTTGGTTTCCAAAAGTATTTTTGAAAGGACATTTAAATGTTCAAGATTGAAATGTTCCTAAAGGTAACTGTAAGTATAACTGTTTTCCTGTAACAGTTTTAAATTTTTTCATTTATAATAAGACGTAGTTCAACTTGTCAGTCAGTTGATTTAGATGTTAATTATTTATACAAAAGAGAGACAGAGAAAGAGTACATTAAACACTTTGAGCCAACCTGACATGACCTTCATAATAACAAACTATATTCATCAGACAATTATAAAAAACAACATCAGTTTCACTAAAGCTACAGACCAGCCCAGTACATCCAAACTCCTCCCACATACAGCACCCCTCACACTGTATGTATCCCTCCCACTCTCTGTCTACCTCCCTCGTCTCTGTACCTCTCCCCCCGTCTCCTGTCCCTTCCTCTGCTCTGCTCTCCTCCCGCCCTCCTATCCGTTCCTGTCCTGCCTGCTTCCCTCCTCTAGAACACCTCCCTCTTGTTCCCTTCCCTCGCCCTGCTCCTGCCCTGCTCTGCGTCACACCACGACCCAACATGCTGACTCTAAGTCTGTATTTTACCTTGTATGTTTATTATTTTACTCCTCACTAATGAATTCAAAATGGCGGCTCCCATGCTAATGTCCTATTTCCGCTCGCTCAAACTTTCAACTTCAAAATACCTAAAAATAGCCCGAGTTTATCACTAACACTTTCCCTGCGATGCCTGTATATATTCATAAAACAAATCCCGTTCCAATTTGGTCCAACTCTGTCTAAAATTACACAAAATCTGCTAATCTTACACCAGCTTCAACAATCCCAACCTTCTCTTGCTAAATCTCGTCTCAATATTTGTGTTGCATCCAGACATGCCATTTTTGCCAGACATAGTAGCTCCAGTCAGAGCCGAGATGCTTTTTAATGCTTTGGAGGGTTATGATGAAAAGGCTTGAATTTTCTGGTCTTAGGGCTTTGCTCAAGGTTTAAGGATTCCTCACTCAGGTGAACTTCCCAAAAAAGTACCAAAACACTTATGGTCAGCATTAGATCACCGAAATGTGGTGATGTAAAAATTACAAGGTGAGTTAAGGGCAGGGCATGTTGCTAGCCCCTTCCAGGGAGTACTGTTAAAAGACTTTGTTTTTTTTGCCACTTGGGTTGTCCCAAAGTTGGAAGCGGGAAAGTTTAGGCTGATACACCATTTGTCGTATCCACCAGGCTAATCAGTGAATGAAGGAATTCCAAAAAGAATGCATGACAGTATCATACCACATTGTACATGATACAGTTTTAATGATACAAAATTTGGGCCCTGAATGTCACTTTGCAAAAACAGACCTTGCACATGCATTCAAGATCTGCCCAGTCTTCCCAGACAACCATGGTCTTTTGAGTTTAACATGGAACAGTCAGTTCTGTTATGACAAGACAATGGTTATGGGATGGGCAGTGTCATGCAAATTTTTTGTAACCTTGAGCACCGCCTTGCAATGGTTGGCCAAGAACAGGTTAGCAGATTAACATATGACACATATACTTGATGATTTCCTACTGGCTGGATCGGCATGGCAATAATGCCATGAGCAGTTGCAGTTTTTTGTATCTGCATGTGATGACTTAGGTATTCCAATGGCTCCTGAGAAAACGTTTGGCCCAGATACCACAATGACTTTTGCGTGCATAAAAATAGATATTTTACGATTTGCCCAGAGACAAACTGCTTCACTGTTGAGAAGTAGAATTAATCTAGCTCACTTTATTGGCAAGAAGTGCTTTCTTGACTGTGGGTGGATTTTAGATTCTTGCTGAAGCAGGAGACTGATACCTCTGGAAGTTGAAGCTATGCAGCCGTTTTTGGTCCTCACTTTATACAGGGCCCCTGGCCAGCAGCATGGCAAGTGCTCAATATTGCTATTTTGCAATTGTTTCCAATTGTGCTTGCTATCCATATCTGGGGTGCCAAGTTCTGCAACAACATAATTATTCATACTGACCATATAACATTAATACATATGTTAAATAAGATGACATCAAAGGGACCTACAGTTTTGTCTCTTGTACACTCCTTTGTGTTGGCATGTATTTACCATAATGTGCTGTGTGAAGTGGTGCATGTACCGGGACTCCTTTATGTGGTAGCTGACTATATTTGAAGGTCATCTGATTTTCCGGGGCTAGACAGACTTGCTCCACACCTGAACAAGGAACCAACGCAGGTTCTCAAGTCTCTGCAACCTGAGAACCAGAATATTGTGTGAGTTCAATTTTATCTAAGTTTTTAGATTTATCAACTCAACGAACTTATGCATTGGCCAGAACACTGATGACACAGTCTATGGCTTTAACTTGGTATTCCCATTTGGCCCAACAGAGATGGCATTGTTACCTATTTAAGTTCATATGCAAAAAAAACAGAGCACCGTGATGACATATTCATCTGGCATGTCGTTCTTTCATAAAATTGCAGGTCACCCAGACCCAGGAGCATCATACCTGGTTTAAAAATCCTTGGAAGGTTTGAAAAAGGGATCTCCCAGTGCTCCTCTTCGTATGACAACAAGAATCACTATCCTGAATATTTTGTTGACACAAGCGATACCACATTAATTAATACCCCATATAGTTGCTTGCTGTCAAAGCAACGCTCACTGTTGCATTTTTCAGCCTTCTTCATGTGAACTAATAAGCAGAGAACCAGTCGCATACACTCCAGCTGGATAATGTTAGGTATGATAGAGAATTGCCTGGGTACCTTTTAACATTGACATCATTTAAGTTCTCCAAGGGATAGTCTGCTCAGATTTTAATTACAGGACAAAAGGACCAGGTAATTTTCGTCCTGTGTTAAATCTGCAAGCATATTTGGTAGTGAGAGGTACAAGAAACAGTCCATTATTTTGCCAACAGAATTGGATAGCGGTTAGTTGCAGTGATTTTTGTGTTAGACTTAGGAAGATGTTAACATCTCTTCAAACTGATACAACTAGATATCAGGCGCATAGTTTTTGGGCTGGTGGTGCAACATATGCAGCTCAGCTGGGCAGGTCAGATGCCGAAATTAGACAGCTTGGACGATGGAGATCCAATGCCTTCAACAAGTATATTAGATACTGAAAGGCCTTTGGTAGGGGGTGGGGGTGGTTTGTTGCACGGCTGTGGCGGTATACCCCCACCTTTATGGGCATCAATGCTAAATTTACAGATAAATATGTTCAGGTCAAGAGAAACGTTTGGCTGAAAAAGCAAAAAAGTTGGTATTGTTAGTTCAAGTGAAGAATCACAAAAAAAAAAAAAAAGAAATTGGCCAGGTGAATCCCATAAATATACTTAATAGTATGCTTCCTGTGTTGTTATCATCTTTATGCTCTGACGGTGTAGTCCAGGTGAAAAGATCAGTTTGGCATATGCTGAATATCAGGTGTGACGTAGCTCAGCCTCTGGATAGATCTAGGGACTTCCACGCTCAACACATGGACTGTCCTGTCCTGTTGACACACACGTATGGTATGTGCTTTGATTTTCTTGAACATAAAAAGAGTTTGGATGTATTTTGTGCGACCTTGGATAAGGGTGATCTGATGCCTTCAAAAAGTATATTAGAGAGTGAAAGGCCTTGTGTGGAGGTGGGGGCATGGCACAGCTGTTGCGTGAGACCCCCAAGCTTTATGGGCATCAATGGCAAATTTGCAGGAAAATCTGTTCTAGTCAAGTCAAAAGTTTGGATGAAAAAGCAAAAAAGCTGGTATTGTTGGTTCAAGTGAGGAATCACAAAAAAGAAATCGGCCAGGTGAATCCCATAAATATGTCTAACAATACACATCCTGTGTTGTTAACATCTTTATGCTCTGGTGGTGCAGTCCAGATGAAAAGATCAGCTTGGCATATGCTGCAAATCAAGTGTGATGTAGTTCAGCCTCTGGATAGATCTAGGGATTCCCACACTTGCTTCAACACATGTACTGTCCTGTCCTGCCGGTGCACACATACAGTCTGTGCTTTGATTTTCTTGAATATGAAGTTAGGTGGGGGAGATTTTGTGCGACCTGTAAAGGCTGTTACGGTAAAGTTATATGTTTCTATTATGTTTGAGTTGTTGGTTTCCTTTTTAAATGTCATAAAAATAAGACGTATATACATGCTCAATGTGTTAGAGATGAAGGCTCATATAACGAAAGAAATGAGGAAATGGGCTATACCAAAAAGAGAAAACAAAAACAAAAAAAAGTTTCGCTGAGTGCAAATGACATTTGGAAGTATTTCTATGACGGACGAATGAGCCTCCCTAAAGCACAGCCTGACTAGTATGTCAGCTGAGCTGAATATTGCAGTGCCACCTGGTGAACATATTAAGAACGAGGAGACCCTAAGAGTGTTCCTGTGTGATATCAAAGCAATTGGGTGAGCGGATTTAGAGAAGATTTTCCAAGATTTCCCCCGAAAAAGAACAAACAAATTCATCAACAAATCCATAAATCACTGAAGCGTGGCCATTTGAACAAACCTGGTAGAGACCCCGCCAAGGTACATTGCTAACAAGTTTGAAGTGAATCTGATAAATGGTTTGAGAGAAGAAGTCAAAAATGTGAATTAGCATTAGAATGCCCATTGACTTAGTAATCAGTGGGAAAAGTGCGTTTACCGATTGGTGCTCGAACTGAAGAAAATGGTTAAAAATCAGGAACCCACAGCAGTGCCAACTTTGTTTGATCCTTCCACAAGAATCTGAGAGACAGTTCTGAAGAAGAAATTGAAAATAGCAGAAGCACACAAAAAAAATCGTCTAAAAAATAAACAAAAATTGCAGCGCCACCTGGTGAACAAATTGAAAATTAGGATTCCCTAGAAGTGTTCCTGTGTGATATCAAAGCAATTGGATGAGCATTTTCGGAGAAGATTTTTTAAGATTTCCCTCCCCCCTTCAAATATAAGAAAAAATTATCAAAAATACAAAAATCCCTTGAGTGTGACCACTTGGGCAAACTTGGTAAAACCCTAACCGCCGTTACATCGCCATCAAGTGTGACGTAAATCTGGATGACGGTTTTGGAGAAGATGTCGAAAATGAAATTGTGGACGACGGACGACTGGGCCTCTTAAATGCTCAGTGTGACGGGCATGTCGGCTGAGCTAAAAATGCTTTTGAAAGTTGAATACAACTTTTCTCAGGGCGCCAGTCTATCCTCCCACCTCCCACCTCTACTTCCAAAATGCTATGGTTGCGAGAAAATTAATTGGGTTGAATCAAACTATCCCTGCTTAAAGTGCTGCAAATCCGAGAAAAAGAAGGAAAACCAAGAGAAGAACGAGAACACCGACCATGCGCACCCAACTGCCACTGCTGGTGTGGAAACACCTCCAAATGTAGGTCATTTATCTCTCCCTCGGCATTCTAAGTTTAGAAGAATTAAAGTTTCCGTTTCTTTTTGCAGTGGTATTTGTCAATACGTGTTTTCGTCTTGCATTTTATAATTTCTTTTTGTCGAATAGAATCCGTAATCATTCAGGCATCACGGACCTTTTTACATATGAAAAGAAAAGAGGACACAAGCCACATAAATCTACTCGTGTCATGATTACAAAGTAAATGCGTTTTTAAACGCCCATAGCAAAACAAAATACTCCCTGCACGAAATGGCAAACTAACCTAAATTCTGGATGGCCTTTTGAAACATACATGGGTGCTTGCCCGCTTTCTTATATTATATTCAAGTAAATACTTACCATGCGTGATCAATATTACATAAATGTATTTAAACTAAACTAAAAAACAAAAATCGATACCATTATCTTTGCAAAATATTTCTTCAGGTATTAAGAAGCTAAGGTTTGGAATCATCTTTCCATGTGTTCTCAAACAAAGTGAAAATGTAAAAATGTTCAAACTACCGACAAATTACACGGGTTTGAACGCTAACGTTCTGCTTGAATCACTCTTCATACAATCTATATTCATGACTGTAACTTATGATACTTAATTATGTCTGCACCAGATTATATTCACACACAAACACACACACAGGTATGTATGTATGTATGTATGTATGTATGTATGTATGTATGTATGTATGTATGTATGTATTTATGTACTGCCACTCCTAATGTGGAAACACCTCCAAATGTAGGTCATTTATCTCTCCCTCGGTATTTAGAAGAATAAAAATTTCCGTTTCTTTTTGCAGTGGTATTTGTCAATGTGTGTTTGCGTCTTGCATTTTGTAACTTCTTTATGTTGAATGGAATCCGTAATCATTCAGGCATCACGGACTTTTTTAGATATGAAAAGAAAAGAGGAAACAAGCCACATAAATCTACTCGTGTCATGATTACAAAGTAAATGCGTTTTAAAAAGCCCAGAGCAAAACAAAATACTCCCTGCCCCAAATATGTATGTATGTATGTATGTATTTATGTATGTATGTATGTATGTATGTATGTATGTATGTATGTATGTATGTATATACCATATGGTTTATGTTTGCATTGTATCATAACCAACTTTTAATAAAGCAGTGTCTATATCTATGTCTCTGTCCTTAGCCGTATAAATCGATCTCCCAACATCAACCAGGTGAAAGTTAATGTCGTTTACTTTCGCTTTAATAAACATTAGATCTTAAGGTGGTTTCAATTCTATTGAACCGAAAGTTTACAGATATCATGTGCATGGAAAAGAAGAATTATTTGCACAATATGAAGGAGGGAATGTTAGAAATAAGCTTTATAGTGCTATGTCTTAAAAATATCAAACGTGTTTGAAACGATGTAAACAGAACCAAATTACAATTATCCGGTTTTTGCTTCAGTCAAAAGTAAAGACCATAAAACCAACAAGCACTACTGGTTGACAAGGTAACCCACTTTAATAGCTTAAGTTCAAGAAAAAACGCATTTCGCATATTTGTCAACAATGTCTGCCGCAATTGCATTGTCATAGATTCAGTGATAATGCATAATGGACCTCGCAACTCTCTCGAGGCGCATTGGTAGATTAGCCGAAAGGGGTAAATGGTCCAATAAGCCGATATGAATCATGTCAGGTGTGAAAACTCGCACTTGGAGCACAGGTTTAATAATCTACCAAGGGCAAATTCCAGGGTTTAACCATTTTGTCACGTGGACATGATTCATAGGATCACACAGACAGATCAGGACGGGGGGGGGGGGGGGGGTAATGTTCGTTCGAACCCCCCCCCCCGCTGCGATACAAATAAAATATCATAAAACTTTGGAAGATAAAGTCAAACAGCTTTGTGTCTTAGCAAAAACTGACACCAGCTTGCACTGTCATGTTCCCCCTCCAACAGTGAAATAGACCATGGCGCCATAACGCACAACGCAGTGTTGGCATATACGGACTACCAGAGCCTCCTTTTTTTTCGCACACATTTCGAGCAAAATTGATGCAATAATACACACTCAAAGAACTGTAAACGTTTCGTTTTCCAAGCTCAGTGAAAACACGCTGGATACACTTTCCTATTGTCCAGAAACTTCAAATATGTTGACATCATTTAAATTGTACAGACTTCATATCAGACAGCGAAGGCTCTTGAAGGCCGGTTACCTTCCCTCTTTTTAGTCATCTTATTAGTCAAGTATTTTGCTTTGAGTTTGTAAAGGGTATAGATAATTGTAATACATGCGTAATTTATGCTACTTTGATGTGGATATTATAATGCTGTACTTGGTAAAATATTAACCTCTTCATGGGAGGCTGGGGCATTTAACTCAATACAATTTGACCCGAAATCAGTGTTTTGTTCTGTGTCCTATGCTAAGAGAACAATTGCAGAATTTTTGCATCTGTCATGTGTGTGTGGGTGGGTGGGGGTTAACGATACAAGAGCACGTATCATGGCATAAATTTAGGATTTTACCTGAGCCGACTTGTAAGTCAGCTGAGGTTATAGGATAGTCCGTCATGCGTCCGTCTGATCACAATATGCAATTTCACCTTCTCCATAACCGCTGGCCAGACCGTCTTCAAGTAGGGAAGGGATAAGCCACCTTGCCTGGGTCCCTATCCATTTTCTTCAAAAGGTTACAGTAGTTTTTTTCTTTTTAAACGATTTTAGCTCAGCTGACCTGTCAGTAAATCTGAGCTTTTGGGAGACTCAGTTGTCCATCGTTGTCCGTCCACATTTCATATTTTCGACTTCTGCTTTAAAACCACCCATTAGATTCCCTTCAAACTTGGTGGGGGCGTACCTTCGATGGCGCTCTACCAAATTTGTTCAAATGTTTACGTTATTGTGATTTTTAGATTTTTTAATGCATTTTCAGTTAATTATTTCTGGGCAAATCTTCATTAAACGTACTTCGCCATGACAAATGCTTCGTAATTGTATTGGAACACTTCAAATCCATGAATCTTAATTTGTTCAAGAGGAGTCACTATAATTTTGTTTTAATTAGAAAAAGAAGTTAATAAAGCTCTTGGACTAATCACTTTATGACACATACGGGCTTCGATAGCGGATTTATGACACAGGTTTAATTTATTTGTGAATCTGTGTGCCTTTTCCGCCATATTCACTTATTTTTTATGGCATGAATATGATGAGACAGCTCATCTCAGCATATGGACCACAGTAACATCGTCAAATTACTCGCTCAATACCGCAGGCGCTCGTAATATGCAGTCAGTCAATCATTCGCACTAATAAGATGCGGGTGATTAGGGGTTAAGGGTGAACCTGGGACATCTGTACATGCAATAGCCCCCAGAGGGCCTTACATGCAATAAGTACTGTGGAGTCGTCTGTGCAGTCAGTCACGCACTGGTATCCCAGCTGCCCTGTGATTGATTACGCAAACTTTCAGCCAATCAGAGAGTAGCTGGGATACCAGCGGGCGTCCGGTCAAAATTAAGGCCGCCAAAAAGTTTTGATGGACACGAGAAGCTTTGAGGAAATCAATTTTGGCCATGTTGCCCGATTTGTGGAAATGAACACAGGATAAAAAGGCCTCATTTGAAGATTTTCTGTGTAGTAGCGCCGTCTGGCGACGTAGTGGTACCGAGGCTACGCTCCCATTTTATTACTAGTATTAGCACGCATGAGTGATTGCACATGTGAAAATACAAAATTTTATTGCACGTAAGGCTGGAGGCGGGGGGGGGGGGGGCTATTGCACGTAAAGATATTCTAGGTTCACCCTCACCCCCCCCCCCCATCTTATTAGCGCCGGTGATTGACTGCATGACTGCACGTAACAGCGTCTGTGCGCTACAACATGAAACAATAGCTGGAAACGTATCTCTGTTGTTTTGATTCAAGGGTATATAGTACCAAATTTGTAACGGACTAATGTATCATTGTATTTGCAAAGTCTCCACAACAATTATGAAAGTACTTAGCAGAGTTCATTTTGGGTGTGGAGCCGGAGGAATTGATGCCATGGCATCGGCACGCCTACTTTGAAATCTAGGTCTAGTAGTAGTACTACTCACTGACACTGGTTCAGCGGTTGTGGTTATCTGGAGGATTATTCACCAAGTGTGTCTGTGACTGCACTTGACTTGTCATTACATGTGTGAGGATCGTTGGGATAACAACTGTGGAGTAATGGCATGATGAGGTTTGTAACTTTGCTGCATTTGGTTGTCGCAGCATTGGCGGCAAGTGTGGATAGGGAGTACACATGTACTTGAATTACCGCGCCATCTATTATCGACCATGTAACTACAATAGGGACGCGGACCCAAAATTAATTGAAACATTGCATTTTCGTGAAAGATATTTTGTGAACATTTACTGTAATTGCTTTATTAAATGAACTAAACAACCATACATTTCTACGTACTTTATTAATGATTGTAAAGTAGAAATCCAGGGACTCCTATGCGTGGTAACTCAGTGGGGGGGGGGGGGGGGGGGGGGGTAAGTACAACAAAAAGAAGGGCTTATATCGAGATATATCAGATGTTATATCACGGCAAACAAAGCATTTAATCACAGTGGCTTCGTTTTCACACCGTCTACAATATTATAATTCATTATTAATGATTTTGTGCGTTTTCGCTTCTCTTTACTTCTCCCAAACTGTACGTTGGATCCTCTTCAAACGTGTTGGCAATGTAATTGAACTAGATCCCCAACATGTTTCACTACACAGTGGTGCTGTCATTTTCTGACTTGTAACTTACATTGTTTGAAAATTTGTTAAAAATCTGAAAACGACTGAACCACGAAGTAGTGCAAAAATTGGTGGATGTAACGTCCAAGTCTACATGTTAGCAACAGTGATGATGATTTTTAAACAAAGGTGACCTTTTCCGGGTCACAGGACACACGTCCGTCTGTGTATGTAAGGTCACAGGCCTCTTTTTTTTTCTTTTTTTTTTCTTTGGCAAAACCTCACAATATTCTTCAAAAACACTTGGCCACTTGTTTTTGAAATTACACAGGGATATTGTTGTGTGGATTTGTAATTTTCATTGATTTTTCCCAAACCACGGGCTGGCCTCACGTCAAAGCTGGTTTTAAATGTAGCTTGACTCAGTCTCCAGTAACGTTTTTCGCTAGGTGGGCCCACTGTCTTTTGTTGATTTCTAGCTAAGTCTTGAAATGACATAATGATTAAAATTGTGCATCAGTATGAATGCCTTTTGGATGCTGGTCAGCTTGCGCACATAGTCTTGCAGATTAGACAGATACTGTGCATTTTATATTACAATATTGCCACTTGGCACGTTTGTAGATATGATTATGCTCTTTCAATGAATGGAAGTGATACGCTCCTGCCCAATCAGACACCCTCAAACAACCAGTTTCCATGGCAACAGCATTGAAAAATCATAAAATTAAGATAAGTTGGACAACTTTCTAATATGTAGAAATATTATACCAATATCACATCGAAGCGACATACTAGTTCTGTTATTCAAATTATCTAATTTGCATCACAATTGAAATTAAAAAAGACAAACTTTACCCATGGCATCTTTCACAGTATTATACCCAGTTAACTCCTGCTTTTATCAGTCCACACAAAAACAAAAGCTGACATTAGCAACAATTTGCACGGCCATATATCCCTTCCAAAATAACAATACAAATAAGAACTTCACAATTAGTTTTTTTTATGAGAATATTCTAACAAGTTTACTTGCAATTATGACTCAAATACTTACTTTATATATACATATATATATATATATATATATATATAATAAATATTGCTAATGTCATGTCTGTCCACTCATACTGACGTTAGCAACTTCATGCTGGCATCAGCAACTTGCCAATTTTTACCATTACTTCTATCACTATTTTGTAGGACAAATAACACAAGCAACATTTTATTATGGTGGTTCACTTTACCTTTCATTTGATGAATTATGTTAAAAAAAGTGTTGCTATTGTAAGTATACAGAATTTAAGATGGATGTGACATTAGCAACACTTTATATTGCTATGCTACACCTGTTGCTAACATCAGTAAGACAGACAGTTTGTTGTTAATGTCAGTTTTTTTTCTGTCTTGCTGACATTAATACTAAATGATAAATTTCAAATATTTTCTTTGACAAAGAAGCCTTAAACTTAAAAATGTTGGTTTTCTCACTTTTGTTTTATCTTTTTGAATAGAAAAAATACGCAACAGTCTCCCATAGTAACTGTTTTCAGTGTTTTGCTCTCTGTTACTGGAAGGACAAAGAAACACTCCCGGTGGACATGCTGACATTAGCAACAAATTCAAATTGTCTTAAAAAGCAAAAAAAAAACAAAACACTACAAATAGAATACCAAAGTAATAAAATTTGGAAAAATGGCATGTTGCAAGCTTTTTCACATCAAACACCCATGATTTCAACATGTATATTTTTTATTTTTACTTTTGAAATGATGTTAATGTCAGCTAGGACGGATGAGGACAGAAATTTAGGTTGTCTTTTGGGTACATTACTGTACAACATGCCCCATGCATCTGACCTTTGGCACAGAATTTGATTCTTATAAACATATTTGGTGATCAAAATGGGAACACAAGTAAGCGACACATCAATAATTTGGTGACTTGCAGAAGGGTGATCATCGTAAAATCAAATAAATCAAAACTACAGAAGAAGATTTGCTTCACAGCAAATCTGTCTGTGTACTACAAAATGTTCAAGTTTGAAATGTTTCTAACAGGCAGCATTTAGGATCATATCTCTATCTTTATTAATTTTGAAGATACAAAAGTTTTGGTTTTTTGAATGCCAAAATTTGCATTATTTCATTGGCTGAAAATCTGAAAACATATCCATAAGATAATCCATGCCCGCAATTATATATGGAGGGGAGGGGAGGGAAGGGGGATGGATAGGGAGAGGGAGAGGGAGAGGGAGAGAGAGAGAGAGAGTCTCTTTCAAATTTTTATAGTAAAATAATTTATTATGTAGGTCCCTGTTCAAGGTGATGCTGTTGTTGCCTGCGTAGCAGACCCAGGGCCTTTGACAACTGACCTTTCCACTACGATAGATGGCGTTGTCGTCGTTTTCAACAGTGCTTCGCGGATTGGGACAATCGGGGTGTAACACCTCTGGATCAGACGGTCAGTGCCATACGCCAACATGGGGAAGCGAGACCACTGCTGTGTGCCAAATTGGCATAATAATCGTAGTAAACAACCAGACCTAAGATTTTCTGCACCACTTTTACTATCTTAAGCAAGGATCAGTTTTATTTGTGTTTTTATCGATGTTTCTCAGTTGTATTTTGGCCAGGCTCGCGGCTTTGCTGTACTCTGATTCAGCTTCGCTAGCTGTCCATGGTGACGCCGATTAACGTTGCATTCAAAAGGTTGATAGATATATTTCACCAATATTCAGTCGAGTGACGTCTCAAATATGTATTGTCGCACTAGTAACGTAAAACCACATGTGTAATTGAGAGCAATTATGTGTAGTTCTTGGTGGGATGTTCAATTGCGTGGCTTCGGCTGCCATTTTAAAAAACTTGAATGGCTTGCTCATTGAAGATTGTTTCCTGTGTATTTTGGGACAAAACCCTTTGTGTACTCATTCTATTAAAAAGTATTTACAAGCAGAGTTATGTGATAGGAAGTGACCTCCTGTTTAGTTTATTTTCAATGCAACAGTTGCCTCAATCGGCACAGTTCTGTGCTCTATAAGTACTTGCTGAAGAAACCCTGTTTGTGTGTTGCTGCTTCTTGCCAGCTAGGCTGGCGTGATATTTGAATATAGCACTAACCGCATTGTAGTTGACTCAAAAATGTTTCTTATGCTGGGATTTAAAAGTAATTATGCATGTATGATGCAGACACGTATAATCTAAATTCTCCCTTTCAACTGCTGTTCCGCTTTCTCTTGCATTCGCATCCATTTCTAAACCAGTGTCAATGGCGACCAGAGCACCCCGATTACAGGCAGAGCCACCACCAGTGACAAAATGTGCTAAACGTTGGCAACGCCATCTAACGTATTGAAAAGGTCCATTGGACAAGGATCCTAGGCCTGACAGTAAGTGAAGCAGGAAAATGATGCTGAGAGCATGGTCACTGTGCAATGCTGTAAGCCTTTCCCACCTCCCCTCCACAACTGTGCAGACATGCATGTCCAGTGCTGAGGCAGTGACCCCATAGGGGTTGTCCACCTCTGCACAACTCCATTCCACCAGCCACTGTGAGGCAGGCTTGCATATCCAGTGGACCCAGTCTAAACCCAATCTCCAGCCAATTAGCAGTGGGCCACACTGAACCCAAACACGCATTTCCCGTACCAAGACTTGCGTGGTGATTATGAGCTTTTTTTTACATAAAATGTATTAAGTGAGGATTGTTCCTTAAAATACTTCAACACGTGAATCTTGTCCACCTCTGCACCACTCCATTCCACCAGCCTCAGTTCAGCACTGTGAGGCAGGCTTGCATATCCAGTGGACCCTGTCTAAAACCCAATCTCCAGCCAATCAGCAGTGGGCCACACTGAAACCAAACATGCATTTCCCGTAACAAGACTTGAGTGGTGATTATGAGCTTTTTTACATAAAATGTATTGAGTGAGGATTGCTCCACAAAATACTTCAACACGTGAATCTGACGTAATATCGTATATGATACATGATTACACTCTACATCATTTTGTGTCAATGTAACAAATCATTTCATATTCAACACAATGTGCCCCCCCTTTTCCTTCTTTCGCAATAGAATATTTACATGGCAAAAGAGCGTAAAACTTGCAACATTTAGTTGCACTTGCCAGAAATACTGACCATAAATGTTGAGTCTATGGCGTTCTTACATATGATTTTACTAGACTTGGTTTTCTTTGGATGACAAAATGTATCACTTTGTTGCTGGTGAAAGGATCTTACAAACATATGAGTGGACATGCTGGACAACCCCTATCTTTTTTAATTTATGGAACAGCAACATTTTTTTTTGCTTTGGCAGATTAAACATTATAATAGCCCCCCTCACACCACATATAATGATGTACATTGTGGATCCTTACAAGTGTTGCAGTCTCTTAAATTTTTATTTGTGTGTCCCAAACTACCACTCGAACATTCTATTGAATGTGGAGGTGGGCCTGACGGACAGCAAAAAGCCTACAACTTTGGTTTATGCTTCATTAGATGCAGCTATGTCACAAACCTACAAATTGAAGTTGGAATGTCACCTCCCTGTATAATAGTTTTGAAGTTATTCAAGATTTATTTTTGTGTATTTTATTTGTATGAATCTAAATTGTATAATTTTGGATCATGGTTCATTGTATGTGGCTTTGTCAGAAACCCATAAATTGAAGATGAAATGGCATCTCTATCTTTTATAGTTTTGTAGCATTTCAAGATTTAATTTTGTATATTCACCTTATTTGCATAAATTAAAATCTGACGACTTTGGTTCATGGTTCATTGGATGTGGCTTTGCCAGAAACCTAGAAATTGAAGTTAGAATGGCATCTTTATGTACAATAGTTTTTGAAATATTCAGCTTTTATATTGTTCAATGCCCCAAATTAGCATAATTTGAAATACTACAATTTTCATTTACTGTCCATTATACTGGCATGTGTCAGAAACCTAAACATGCACATTGAAATTTTGTGTCTATCTAGTTTGGAAGATATGGGTCTTTTTAACTTATGATTGCTCCAAATTTGCACAATTTATAACATCATAACTATTCCAAACGACATTTACATTTTAACTGGTAGGTCAGTCACCATGACAAGTTTGGTGGTTTATGGAATAATAGTGTCTGACAGAAACTTTGGCCAAATTTGGTCCTAAAGAAGAAAGAAAGAAAGATTGAAAGAAGGAAAGAAAGAAAGAATTTTGGAAAAAATTGTCTGAGTTGGCACCCAGACATAAATATGCCAGATGTATATCAACTCTTGTGTCAAACGTTTCTATAATGCAAGTGCTATAGTGTTTTACTTGTGATATTTTCAAAAGAAGAATAATATTTTAGTTAAGACATTCGTAACACACACACACACACACACACACACACACACACCGATATATGTGTATATATTTATTTGTGGATGTGCTACAGTGTATAATGTCAATGATGCGCACAACCAGCTTTAAACGAAAACTGCTCAGTACACTTAAAATTTGTTGTGTAGCATTTACAGCGTCCTTTGCATTGAGTCTTGCATTCAGGTCACATAATTTGTCTGCATGCAGCTGAAGCATGCAGGAGAGTCCTCCAGATGGGAGACCAATTTCCATCCTTATATTTCCATCCCTAATCTGCTGGACTTGGCTATTCCGTACATGAAACAGGTACCAGTCTTCAAACATGCTTGCAGTATGGACCTTAGAATGTGCTGATACAAACCCTCAACGTTGGTTGAATAGCTGCCATACTTTAACCACTGGTGGACAGATCTCGTTGTATTTCATCACATGAAACCATGCTGTATGTTCTACAGTACACTACAACAACATCAATCCCTCTGACACAGGTTTCTATGACCTCTGTTGGCTTGTATTGCAGTGTCAAAAAAGCATTAGCAAAAGCATTCCCCATGCTTCCCATGCTGTCTTTTTTTCTATTCTGGCAAAACTAGAAGTTGTATCACAACCTGTCAACGCACAAAATAAAGGTTATGATTTTCAAATCAACGGACCAGGACTGTTTGTAATTTCATAAATAGCATTACTCTTGCTTCTGCCTTAAGGGTATCCACCCTATACATATCCCAAACGATATCCAATTTCGTGCAATTGCAACCTTAGTCCACAATATATGACACCAACGCATTGCTCGCACAGTTGTTAAAAGTCGGCACCTGTTGGAGAATCATCTGAACAAAAGCTGGCCCATCTAGATCTTTAGCATTAGCTGGTGGTGTGGTACTGAATGATGTGTTACAATGCAAGAGCAGATGGTTTACGAAAAAAGGCCTCTGACTCTCGGCCATATCTTCGTCGCGTCTTTGTGATGAAATGTACATGCCAGGCCAGAGTTTATTATCTGCCTTCAAAAAATTTAATACAGAACTTTTATCCTACTGCCTTGTCACTTCAGGGCTGGAAAGTGTGGTAAGACTATTCTTGTAGAGAGTGTCATTCACTGGTTTCTTGTTGGTTGGATACATTCTTTCTTCAACAAATTGCACAAGTTGAGATTTTCCGGTATTTCTAGCACTTTGTAGGGCTTTAATAATTCTTTCATTCATCACCACTAGTGTGCCACGAGCAACAAGGCCAGATCCTTCTAGAAAGGGGCTTCCTATTTCCTCAATCTGAGCAATCATATTTGTTATATCCAAGTTAAACCTTGATTGCAATCTCCCGGTTTCAGGACTATTCCTATCATTTATTCAGTTCTTCAAATTCATCGACTAGATGTTCCCATACAGATCCAGCCATGATCCATCTTTGCAGAGCCTTTGCATATTGCAAAAGCATACCTCTCCCTTTTATTTTTGTTTTCAGTTGCTCATGCTCTTGGTTGAGTGAGATGTTAAAAATGTAGGCAGGTTTTTTTTTTTTTTTTGAACATGTGAAATGCCCCTTCTTGAATACTCAACATATCGTGGGCCCCACCTTGCTTATGTGCTTCATACACATGATCTGCAATGTAGAAAGAACTGTTGCTGTTAATAGCAACACCAGCCCTTCCAGAGGTAATGACACCGGACTGTGCCACTGCTCTGATCCATGCAGAGTCATCAAGCCTCTGACCAATCAAGCTCATCATGCTCATTTTAATATATAAGATACCTCACGTAACCAGAAATTTGTCACCTGGAACATCACCTAGCCATTACCACTGACATTGTTTTAGAGTTGCATACAGCGGTTAGTGTGTATTAGTGGAGTGTGTTTGACCAGGATTGAAGCATGCAATTGCACTTCAAACCAGATGCATTGCATGCAGCATCATTGCTGGGAATGCATCGTATGCTGTCCATGACAGAAAATCAGCATCATCTAGATTGCTCTTCCTGCATCATGACTCTAACTGGCTCCACCACTTGTGTTCCTGTGCTTCGTTGATCTACTTGAACCAGAAAGCATATGTGACGTCAGCATATGTTGGTATTGGTGCCATTACTTAACATCATTTAAAAAGAAAAAGAAAAGGATAAAAACAAAAACAAAACGATTTTGTATGTTTTATTATATTCACATATATAAAGTCCCGTGATCATACCTTGGGGCCGACCAGGTAAAATAATAAAATCGTACAAAACATCTCTTTGACTTTGCCACAACCTTTGTCAGTTTCCTTAGAAAAATGTTTACACTTGTATGCCTAATAGATTCTGCGTGTGTGTGCGTCTATATGTGTCTCCTTGTTCCGTATTTTTATATGTGTCACAATATGCGAAGACACGCTTTAAGCAATTGCGTTTAGTGGTGTCTTTATCTGGTGTATTGCAGTATCTTACATTTTTTAATATTGGCGATCCTTTAAATAACCGAGGCCGAAGGTACTAAAACATGTTAACTGGCGTTTACATTTAGATTGTGCAATTCAGAAGATAATCAAATGTTCTTCTGTAAATGTTCACAATCAGTTCGGAGTATTCAGTCAGTGCAGAATTTTTCCAGTCTCATGCGGTTGTATACTTTGATTTTAACAAAGTTGCTATGGCACTGACATTGCATGAGAACAATGCTTTGCAGAATACAATCTCCAGAACATAATCTGTCATAATTTGTATTCAATTGTTGGTGTTTTGATATGTTTAAATATTTTCAAATGAGCAATGTATGATATTGCATTAAAATCATCCCAGTGAGTTTTCATTTTTATAGAAATAAGCTTATTTACACAATTTAATCGGTAAAGACCACGTTACAAGATTTCGTTTTATACTTCGCTTTTCAAGTAAATGTTCAAGAGTTGATTTTTATGTCTCCCGGTGGAAGCCGGGGGACAAATTGTTTTAGTGCCCGTTTCTTCCGCTTCTTCTTCTCCTTCTTCTTCTTCTTCTTCTTCTTCTTCTTCTTCTTCTTCTTCTTCTTCTTCTTCTTCTTCTTCTTCTTCTTCTTCTTCTTCTTCTTCTTCTTCTTCTTCTTCTTCTTCTTCTTCTTCTTCTTCGTCTTCTTCTTCTTCTTCTTCTTCTTCTTCTTCTTCTTGTCGTTGTCGTTGTCGTTGTCGTTGTTGTTGTTGTTGTTGTTGTTGTTGAGGTTCTTCAACACTTGGTTTCCGTGCGATAAGTCTTGAAGGACTTGACAGAATTTAATGAAACTTGGTAGGATTATGTATCTAGGCAAGACCTAGGTTGGGATTGTATTTGGGTTACCTTGAGCTAATTTTCAAGGTCACAGGGTCACTTATGTGAAATTGGTTTCCGTTCGATAAGTCATGAAGAACTTGATGGATTTTGATGAAACTTGGTAGGATCATGTATCTTGGCAAGACCTAGGTTGGGATTGTATTTGGGTGACCTTGAGCTAATTTTCAAGGTCACAGGGTCACTTATGTGAAATTGGTTTCCGTTCGTTAAGTCATAGAGAACTTGATGGATTTTGATGAAACTTGGTAGGATCATGTATCTTGGCAAGACCTAGGTTGGGATTGTATTTGAATGACCTTGAGCGAATTCTCAAGGTCACAGGGTCACTTATGTGAAATTGGTTTCCGTGTGATAAGTCTTGCAGAACTTGATGGAATTTGATGAAACTTGGTAGGATCATGTATCTTGGCAAGACCTAGGTTGGGATTGTATTTGAATGACCTTGAGCGAATTCTCAAGGTCACAGGGTCACTTATGTGAAATTGGTTTCCGTTCGATAAGTCATGAAAAACTTGATGGAATTTGATGAAACTTGGTAGGATTATGTATCAAGGTAAGACCAAGGTTGGGATTGTATTTGGATGACCTTGACCTAATTTTCAAGGTCACAGGGTCATTTATGTGAAATTGGTTTCTCTGTAATAAGTCTTGAAGAACTTGATGAAAATTGCTAGAGTAATGTATCTAGGTGAGAGCTAAAGTAGGATTGTATTTTTCAAGCAAACTTGGTCATTTGTAATTTGTTATCACCTGTAGCTTATTCAGAGACGTAAGTGTTCCACCGGGAGACATTTGATTTTCTGTTGGAAAATCAGTCTGTTCTAGTTCATGTTGTACTAGATATTGGATTTTTAGGTTACCATGGAAACACGTCTTTTTGGGCATGTTTGCACCAGTTTACAGCCTGTCTTCGGCCCTTGATTAAGTAGCATATTCCAAGGTATAAGTGTGCAAAGCGGATTGCAGCTAACACAAACTCATCCCAACATGTGCTGTATCCCCTAGACTAACATGAAGACTTACCTAGGTGACAAATATGGCTGGCTGCTGGAATGGGCACCTTGGGCGCAAAAAGTTACAATAAATACAATTGAAGTATTGCAGTATGCAAATGTGCGAGATGAACGACTTATCCTGGCTTGTGCTCGGTTGTATCAACTGCTTTGTGAAGAACATACTTCGAAACAATCTTCAAAAGTATGTTTAATTATCACTTGTAAGCGAAAGTCAGTCAACAGCTGAGAGTAATCTAAAGGTGTTTTACTTTAAATTTTCTTCTATTCTGTTACTTTCTCAACACAGTTGTGCATCATGCTTGTATCACAAGAAGTCCATTGGAATGATATGGCCATAGTCTTTCCCAGGATACACAGGCGTTGCCTCAATTTGGAATTAACATGTAATACATCTCGACCTGACTTAAGATAATCCCCGTACACTGTGTTTGGAACAGCTCAGCATCGTCTACTTTCAGAAAACATGGCAGCTATCAAGGTACAATACAACAAATTAAGTGCCAACTGCGGGCTGAAGGTATCCAATATATGTCTTGGAACTATGAACTTTGGAAAAAACACGGTGAGTATGTTTTGTAAAGACACACACACACACACACACACACACACACACACACACACACACACACACACATAAATAAGTATAATGTTACTTGTATTGAGTTATATTTTAACGATAAGAATGAATTGATTCAGTGACAGCTACAGTTAAGAAATGCTGCCAAGGGACGTAGTAATACTAGCCTGTCTACTCTGCGCATGGATGTGTTAATCGGGATATCGTGTTCGTACAGATAGTTATCATTCTTGGGGACACCGGGGCACCTGGACCATAGGGGCACATCGAGCCAGTGTCCTAGATGCCTAAGTGTTTTTTTTTTCTGACACACAAGCATATTCTGCATGAGAGCGTTACAGGGAGACAACAACATTCATTGACATGGCAACCTGCGAGCGAGCAGCAAGTGATATACTTGTTTGTGAGCTAAAAAGTTTATATCCATTCTAGTTTTTTGAGAACTGCATAATGCATCTTACCTGTACTCTTGCCATTACCCATCTTTAGTATTTGTCCATTTTAATATGTTTGTCGAGATTCGTGGTAAGCAAACAAGTAGGACATGAACGTTCAAACAAAGTCCGAACAGGTCCTCTTGATCATCTTTTCTCGTACACTATGAACCAAGGTCATCCTCATTTGGATGTGGATGTACAGTTTTCACAGTGAAGTTGATCAAATGTGAGAAACAACGCACAGTTTATGACGTTGCCTCAACAAACGGTTGTTAGAATTGTTATTTTTGTTGGCAGCAATAGAAACACAGAAAGTTTATTAGACATGCCGTGTGCCTAACATATGGCCTCTCTACATATGCGGTAATTATCCCAGATGACGTTTTAATTTCCGAAATTTAAATGACAAATATAACAAAATTATGATTATAAGTAAAGATCTGGAGAATAATGTAAATATTAATGGGCTTTGTCCAACCCCTGTACAATACTCCGTGTTACCTTGGAGGTAATAGCATTCCGGCTATTGTTAGTATCCTGTCGTGTGGCTGTGTGTGGTACTTATTGATTACAGAAATAGGTACAATGATATTTCTGATAAAATAAACCACAATGGATTATCTTCTTATTTGCAAAGGGCCATTCCTTAATATAACAAATCATGCTGTACTTGAAATGTGTTGAGCAAATCGAGCTCTCCTACAATTTTAGTGTTACAAAATTAAGGTCTATTTCATGTTGTGCAGCGAATAACAATTTGGGACGTGTCGTTTTTCGTTTGATTTAAAAAATACAGCTCAATCATAATCGCACATATTTACACATTTTTCCATCTGAAAATAAAACCTAACGGTTCAGACAAACGCTCATAAGTTGAAAACCTACTTTGGTATACAAATTAAAACAAAAACAAAAAATCACCCTCTAATTAATGTATCCCCATTTCGGCTCCCATCAGCATCCTCGGGCTGACTTTTGCTGTGTGCCTTATAATATCACGTGTATATTGACTCGCCACTTGTTTTTTTTCCTTTTGCATTGTGGGTCCTGATGCATCTCTGTTTTTTATTGCTCTCTAACATTGATATCTTTTAATTTTCACCCATTGTATTACTGATACATAAAGTAAAGCTGACTTATAATGTTCCTGTGAAAAAAAAAAAGTTTAAACAGTGTATACCCCAGATTCCTAATCCCTGAATTTTGTCTAAAAATACCGTATCGTTGCTGTATATGTTCTGATACGAGCTTTAAACACTTCGTGGATGTTTGGTAATATAATTTTTGTATACCGACATGTGATTCTATGAACCTGTTTAGAACTCTCTATTCGAATACTCAAAGTGTGTTTTTGCATAGCCCATTTTACATATGTTCACGATATGAACCAAAACTTGTAATGAAGGGATTTATCCTATGTGTTTGCCTCATATTGTGACACTATTAGCAACAAAACATGCAGGATTTGAAAACCTATCAAATACCATTTTTGAACTTAATTATATTTGTTCGATATTCAGATATTCAATCTGCCAGGTGTTGACGAAGAGAAGTCCGTTTCTCTACTCAATAGATTTGAGGAACTTGGAGGTAATTTCATTGATACCGCCAACACATACACGAGAGGGGAATCTGAGAGCATAATAGGAAAATGGCTAAGCAGGTAATATATCATATAATCGACAAGTAACAGCCGGCCAAACGATGAGTAACAAAAAGTAGTAAAAACAAAACGATTTGCAAAGCTTGTTATTAGTTTCAGAGATGATTGGTGCCACTGTTTTTATGTCTGGACGTAATAGTAAGCAAGTTACATTCACGAGTCAATGCGCATGTCGTCATAGTTTATTGCTTTCAACAAGCATATATCACAAATAGATGACGCCACCATTACATGAGAACTTAAAGAATGGCACATCATGTCCCATTGGCAAGACAGACTAAACACGGGAGCCAGGTTTGTGTATGTCCAGGTAGCTTCACCTGTACTGATATCTTGCTTGCGGAAGTGCACTGGTGGTTCCATCTGATGTTCGCGGACGACACCATTGTTTTTCATAAGTGCTCATGGAAATCATATTAAAAAGTAACTTTACCAAAATGTGATACAGAATACCAAACAATTAAACGTTACGATTCAAAATATTAGATGTGATGCAAAAGTAGGCTAAGCTCTTAAAATAGTCACCACAACAATTCAAAGGTAACCATGTAAAAAATAAATTCGCTTGATTGTTTAAGTAACACACTCATGAATGAATAAAATGAAAACAGTCAGCACCCTGAACACATTTAGGGTAAAAACCACAATTAATGGGTTGATGTGAAGTCACAGTTCGTACTGTCGCATTTCACGATTAATATTTGGGCACAGTAATAGGCTCCCCTAACTCCAACGTATATAATCTATATTCTATTGTCTGGCACTATAGATTATTATTATGCCTTTACTTTACCCCAGCAAAGAACGAGAAAAGTTTGTGGTGGCAACCAAATGTCGCTCTCAAGTTTATCCCAACGATCCAAACGGCCAAGGATTGAGTCGAAAACACATAATTCGAGCATTGGAGGACAGCCTGAAGAGACTGCAGACAGACCATATTGACCTCTATCAGGTAGTATTCTGGGATAGTGGTACAGCTATAGCGACTTCATAGGTAACGACGTCTCAGAGTTACACTATTGGGTCCACCATATCATGCAATCTAATATAACAGGAGCGAGTCAATCCTGATGATTTAAATCGATAGTCGGATGGACATACTACAGACGAAAACATGAATATAAAGAGACAAACAAACGAATGAGTAAATAAAATATATGGTATAACCGAGACCAGCAATACTAAGTACCCATTTTGCTCGTCTCAGGTATAAATTAAGTATAAGATAAAACAAACCAAAGCTAATCACATCACACTATACCACACCATACCAAAGCGTACCACACCGGAGCAAAGCAACGCTAAGTGAAACAAAACAAAACAAAACAAAACAAGCAAAGCAAAGCACACCACACAATACCACATCATATGAAACCATACCAAATCAAACTATACGAAAAGACGGCAACAAACCAGACCTAACCTAACAGAACCACGCAAAATCAATAAAAAACCACTTAGTTAGACATTTTCATACATCGACATGCAACAATTCAATAGCAACTTTGATTAAAACACTGAAGCTAGCAGTCAAGCATTATTCTTAAAAACTTTATCGGTGGTTTCATTTCACTCTAATTGATTAGGTTCACTGGCCAGACCTGGACACGCCCTTAATGGAAACCATTCGCACCCTGGAGGATTTGGTGCGCATGGGCAAGGTCCGCTACGTAGGCGCATCAAATTTTTTTGGATGGCAACTTCAGAAAATTATGGAAGTTACAAAGTTTATGGGGTTCAACCAATGGGTCACACAGCAGGTAAGGAGCTCATCAACGTAGTTTTTCTATTTATTTGTTTCCTTTAGTTGATTTAACAAGCTTATGTGATCATCGGCAAGAGATGATTTAAATCTCATTTTAGTAGCTTGTAGGAAATATCCAGTTAAATTTTCATCACCCACACTTAGCGACTATAATTTGCAAGTCCGCCATATATATACGGAAAGGCAAAATTATGGCCACCCTGATTTCTGAGGCTTTTAATAGGCAGACAAGATATCAACAAATCAGGTTTGCCATACATTTATACATACTTTATGAAACAAATGACATCACAGAATGCATAAGCTATGCCTCACAGACAAGGGTCTGGGTCCGCCCTAAATGCCTTATTGGGTGATTGTGCTATAGTTTCTGAGTAGTGGCTGGCACTTCTCTTGCGCCAGTGACTTCACCTAAGTGCTGCCTCATGGATTTATACAGTTCTAGATCTGGTGCTGTGGTATTACTGCTCATTCCACCATCAACCAGTAACGCAGATCCTCAAGATTGATGGGCTTCCTCTGATACACAGCCCAACATGACATGTTCCACACATGTTTATTGGGTCCAGGTCTGGACTGAATGATGGCCATTCCATATGATTATAGTCTATGTGGCTGTCCTTGTACTCTAATTATTCTGACACAATGTGACCGACTATTAGCCTACAAAATAAACCCTGGTCTGGCCGATGCAAGGCCAAATAGAATTGCAACAGGTTTCAACAGCTCATCTCTGTATCTTTCAGGATCCATCAACCACTAACTGTTCAGGTTTGTGTGACCAGGTATTTCTTCCCAAACCATGACAGGTCCACTGCCGTATCTGTGTGTCTGCTTGACATAGTGCTATGCATATTTGGTCTTACAAGGACACCACACTTGTATGCATCCATCTTTGGAGTACTAGTTGAGATGGAAATGGGACTCATCCGCAAAGATGACCAGCTTCCAGTGTTGACAGTCCCATATGCAATGCTCACAAAACTATTCAAGTCGTTTTGCTTTTGGTTTAATGTTGATGTTGGGGCTGACCTGTAGGAATCTAGACCCAAAAGCATTCCATCTTCTTCTCACTGTTCTTTCAATAACTTTGTTGTGATTCCCTTAAGAAGGTGGAGTCGTGTATCCTTAACAGTGTTTGTTAAGCACGCTTTTACAGCGCCAGTTTCCTCAAATTTCTGCATCAGGAGGCCTGCTACAGAGTGTGAGACACCAAACTCTATAGCAGCTTTGCGTGGTGACCAACCAGCACTCTGACATTACCCAACAAATTGCCTTCTTTGTGATACTGTCAATGGTGTTCGTGCCATCTGTCATGTTACAACCTAATGGTAGGAGCTGTATGCAATTGGAAAGTCGTCAGAATGAGCAGTATACGTACTTTTGTACATGGAAACATTGAGCTCAAACTTGGAAGACTAAAGACAACATGTGAAACAATACTGCCAAATATGGATGCAAAGCAATCACCGTAATTCGTAAACAACCAAATGCCTGTCCGTTTGTAACTAAGAGTTGTGCACCTGTGTAGCCTAAGACCATCACCTGAGCGCATGAGTAAGTAGTAACTTGGCAAATTTTCAGGGTGAACCCGAACCTACCTTTTTGCTGCTATGGGCTTCATTTCGATGCTTTGAATTCCAATTACCTAGTTAACAAATACCAGTTTATATGGTTTCTTCATTCAGAGATTTAATAGAATCTCATAAAAAAGGGTTGACATTGGGTGTTCCCATGATAATGTCTTTCAGCATGTTTAAGACATTTTGGTCGCACCATGGATTTCTGGTAGGTGCTTGATGAATGCTATGTTTCACCTATCTGTACCGACATATTATGGGTGAAAAACATTTTCCAACGCCCAATTCGGAACTGTGAGTGGTGAGGGTTTTCGATTGCACATTGATTTTTTTCTATCAGGGTGTGTTCCATTTATATGTTGTTATTGACCGCATATAAAGTATTCTTACGCGTTCATTTGATTTTGTGTAATTCACGAATTTTCCACAACCAAGTTGTATTACCTTTGGTTAAAATTGTGGTAACCATCGGGAAATATGTACATGTAGTTTGGTTTTTAGCATTAGGAGAAAGAGAAAAGCAAAAGTATTCAGTTTATGTGTGCATAACCGCAATTAATGGCCTCTTCAAAATGCTCAATGCCAAATGACTCCTGGTACCATTTTTACTTTTCCCAGGGCTCCACAGGCCATATTATGCCAACAGTTGTTTTTCACATTTACCGTAATTTAACGCGCATTTTTTTGGGCAGCTTTTTTTAGAATTATTAATGGGTAAACTGTCTAGGAACCCTTTTTACCGGCTACTACCACTTTGACGATCTCGCGAACAGGTCTTGACTGAAGGTTTTTGATCATGGATATATCTTGCTCACTCAGATGTTCGCCACAGCTTCTCTAACATTGTTGAAACCTGTTGCCCCCCCCTCTATTTTTCACGACAGTCATTATTTCTACGTTGTCAGTATGGTGTCTTGTCCTCTTTAGATGTTTAATTAATAATGTTTTGCTTGATAGCTATTCAGGTCTTCCTGCTGTGTCTGGTGATGTACATGTTGATAGACATATCAAGATTTGGAGGTTTTTAGGCTTCGACTGATTTTTAACAATGATATTAGGACGCAATGGTCTTACTACTATTTGGAAGGGGGGGGGGGTATTTTAAAGAAATCAAGAAAATATATATTTACTATATTTAAGAACTTTTCCTGTGTTGATTTTGCCTCCTTGCTTTATCGTGGCTTGGGTGATTGCTGGAAGTTCTTCCCATTTCAACACTCCCACCGGAGCAAATCCTGGACGCATGAATAAAAGTGCTCTTTGGATGATAATTACGGGTACATATTTTTTGAAGGTGATTAAATTTGTATAAAAGTATAAGTCGAGAATGGGAGTTTATGGTCTTCATGAAAAGATTGGCAATTCTATGAATATTTGCCAAAATTATCTGATCTTCATAATGGTATATACAGAGAACAGACATCTCTCCAGTCAGACCTGCAACTCACGGTTTGCGGCGTTTCAGTACATAATAAATATCTTTAATAACTAATAACTGTAATTTTGTTTATTTCAGGAACAATACAGCCTTTTATGTCGCTACACCGAAGTAGACACGTTCATGGTTTGTAAGAATGAAGGACTTGGGATTTTGCCTTGGAGCCCCCTGAAAGGGTAAAGTGAAGCCAAAATCTACATGTTA